>JAOWBG010113234.1:0-10989 GCA_028566255.1 Geranium maculatum
GAGCTGATATCAGTAAGCTCAAACTAGTGCATAATTGCAGTATAAACAGAACAGTGTATGTAGTACAAGTATTCATATCAAATAGTATAATATGGAGTGCAATGAACTGAGCCATTGTTAATTAGCAAAATATAATTTGCAGTGCAAACCCCTAAAAAAGTAGCATTATGTGCACATAAACTTGTTACTAATACAATTTTTTCTAAGCAAATCTTTGAAGATTAGGGTTTTTAGTGGTCAAAATTATAATAAACACGTTAGGTTTCACGTAGAAATCTAGGCACAACACAAGAGACCTTAGGTTTGTGGCTGGAAAAAAAGAATTGATTTGCAGATTTTGATTCAGAATCATTACATTTTTCAGTTCAGAACAATTATCTAAAGTGATTTATTTGGAGTTATGTAATTGGTATCATCTCTGAATTCTGTGACAATTTTTTTTCCAGGCTGCCCTATGTTTTTTTAATTTAAATAGATTTACTGGTTCTGTCCTTATTGTTTATTGCATCGTTCAAGTTTCTCAGGTCATACAAAGGAGGAAATCTCCATTCGATCAGGACCTGAGAAGTCCTTTGGGCCTACTGCACCTTATACACTTAAACCCCAAAAGGACCATGGTGGAAGCGAGACTCACACTTATCAGTTTGGCCGTCTTCTTCCTGAAGTATGCATGCATTTGGTTTTAACAATTACGATAATTTCTTTTTCCATCTTCATATATAAAGATGATTTTGCAGGATACATCTACTTCATCTGCTAGGAAACCCAAGAGCAAGAAAAGAGGTGGAGATGATGTCCCAACATCAGTTGGACCAGAACCCCAAGAGCTTCAAGGTATGTGTAGCTAATTTTTGGGTTTTACATTCTCAATTTATTATTATTTATACGCATTTGAATGATTTTGTGCTATGTCATTGTTTAGATGCTACCGTTGGGAATTTCTGCGAGATCTTGGATGATTTCATTGGCAGAGCCGAAATCCCTGATGATGATAGGGATGATGCAGAGTGGTTACCGCTCTCGCTTGGTGATCTAAGAACCCTTGTAAGTGAAATAATGTCTATCCGTGCAAAGAGGCTCCTACATTTGGTTCCTGCAGATCTCCTTGTAAGACTATTGAGGGTTCTTGATCATCAGATACATCGGGCAGAAGGTTCATCCATTGATGAATATGATCATGTAACCTTATGACACTATTCTTGATATCTGCATTATTGATTGTGCAGTTTAATCTATTTTTTGAACTGTACGACTTACAAATTTTATGCTGCACAACTTCCAGTCAGATTCGGATGTAGCTCTGCTGATATTTTCAGCCCTGGAGTCCATTCATGCAGCTTTAGCAGTAATGGCCCATAGTGACATGTCAAAGCAGTTATACAAAGAAGAGGTACATGTTTATCCTTTGTTGTCTTATATATATCTGAGCAAGTATTTATTTTTTCCCTATAATTTGCATTTAGTGCTTAACAGCATATGTCAGTTAATTACAATTGATTGTAGCTTGTGCTTGTAACAGATCATAGAAAGAATCTTGGAGTTTTCGAGGCATCAGATTGTGGATGTCATGTGTGCCTATGATCCAACATATCGTGCTTTGCATAGACCAAAAGAAAATGTGGCACCTGAAGGTGGTTAACCTTGTGCAAAAGAGCTGT
Organism: Geranium maculatum; assembly: GCA_028566255.1. Taxonomy (NCBI): domain Eukaryota; kingdom Viridiplantae; phylum Streptophyta; class Magnoliopsida; order Geraniales; family Geraniaceae; genus Geranium; species Geranium maculatum. The sequence continues at coordinate 1,659 of JAOWBG010113234.1, forward strand.
TTCCCTCCTGTCAATTCACTCTGTTCCTGTATTTCTAATTTTTCCCCATATAATTATCTTTATCAGATTAGCAGTGTGATAAATGACAGCCTCTTCATTTTCTGTTTATACATTATCATGTATAGTTTGCTGTGTCATTTTGCATTTCATTAACTGAATATGCAATATGATTTTTATGTTTGTGATACTGGACTACATTTTTCTTGTCATTTCTCAGTAGATGAAGATGAAGAATTTGATGCTGAATTTGGTCCATCTAGCAAGAAACGACGTACTACTAAAAGTGTTAAAGTGAAGAAATCAGCATTGAACAGGTGTGCTGATAAATATTAATCCCTTAAACTATTTGTATATTCCATTGAATTATTGAGTGAACTAATTACATTTTTCTCTTCATTTTCGTAAGAGTCTCTGCAGCTGTGAATACCATCCTTCAGAAACTGTGTACTATTCTTGGTTTACTTAAGGATTTGCTGTTTATAGAGAGGCTATCAGATAGTTGTATTCTACAATTGGTAAAGACGAGCTTTACAACATTTTTGGTGGATAATATACAGCTCTTGCAACTAAAGGCAATTGGCCTAATCAGTGTGGTAATATTTACCTTCTTTCTGAATGGTTGCTCTACACACATCTACACTTGCAAGATTCAGTATCGGACTAAATTCTGTTGCATCTCCATTAATGTTGCAGATATTCTATTCGTATGCTCAGCATCGTACTTATGTTATGGACGAAACATTACAGCTGCTAATCAAATTACCTGTTTCGAAGAAAGCATTGAGAGCCTACCATCTTCCCGACGAGGAACAAAGGCAGATTCAAATGATCAGTGCTTTGTTGATTCAGTTGATTCACTATAGTGCAAATCTTCCAGATGCCTTAAGGCAAACATCAGGTGGCAATTCCATATTGGATGTCTCCGTTGATGCTGGTTACCCTGTTAAATCCTATGAGGCAGCCACGGAGGCATGCTGTCTCTTCTGGACTCGTGTACTTCAGCGATTTACAGCTGTGAAGAATCAGGATGCATCTGAGTTGAAAGTGATGATGGAAAATCTTGTCATGGATCTACTGACAACATTGAACTTGCCTGAATATCCCGCCTCAGCTCCTCTTCTGGAGGTATCATTATTAAGTAAAAAATACCACATCACTCAATAAAACCAAAATAAGCTACATATAAAGGCAAGCACCAAATGGGACTAGAAGGTAGACCTTATAGTAAGGGAAACCCAAACCCTTATTGTGATCCAATATTAAATAATTTAACATTCATATTTAAGAGATACAACATTATATGCAATTATAAATGCATCACATGGCTTCCTTACTAAAGGAAAATTACTTGCAGGTTCTCTGTGTCTTACTACTTCAGAATGCTGGGTTAAAATCTAAAGATATCTCTGCACGCACCCTGGCCATCGATCTCCTTGGTATTATTGCTGCAAGGCTGAAGCAAGATGCGGTCCTATGCAGCAGAGACAAGTTATGGATAATACAGGAATTGAGTCGTGAGGATGATGCTGAAGAGAGTTATCCAAAGGATGTATGCTCAGTTTGTATGGATGACAGAGCTGAAAAGGTGTTGTTTACATGTAAAGAATGTCAGAGATTGTTTCATGTTGATTGCTTGGGAGTAAGAGAACACGAAGTTCCTAACCGCAGCTGGTACTGTCAATTTTGTCTCTGCAAGAAGCAACTTCTCGTATTAAAATCATATTCAAAATCGCAGCACAAGGATTCTGGAAATCAAAAGCTCAATTCAACAGAAAGTAATTCTGTTGCTTCTCTTCCAATTTCGAAAGTGGAAATGGTCCAGCATATGCTGTTGAATTGCCTCCAAGATGCCAATTCTTCTGATGATGTGCATCTTTTCATTCGCTGGTTTGTATTCAATGAACCCATGTTCATTCCGATTCCGTATTTGCATTAACACTAACAGGGGATATCTTCTTGCAGGTTTTATCTCTGCCTGTGGTACAAGGATGATACAAAATCTGAACAGAAGTTAAATTACTACCTTTCGAGATTAAAATCGAAGGCAATAGTACGTGATTCAGGTGCTGTTTCTTCTTCATTGACGAGGGGTTCAGTCAAGAAGATAACTTTAGCGTTAGGACAAAACAATTCATTCTCCAGAGGGTTTGATAAGATTCTCCATTTGCTGCTGGTTAGTAAAATTGTTTTGCTGGCTCTCTGCTTACCAGGCAATACTCTTATACTTGTTTTGTGACTGTTAACAGGCAAGTTTAATGGAAAATTCTCCTGTTATTAGAGCCAAGGCTTTACGAGCTGTAAGTGTCAACTATCTTCTCTGGAAGTTTGAGAAGTTTATTCTGTACATACCTTGATGAGTTTACATTCTCTTATAATTTTATTTGATGGGAGCAGGTTAGTATTATTGTAGAAGCAGATCCAGAGGTACTGTGTGACAAGCGTGTACAATCAGCTGTTGAAGGAAGGTTTTGTGATTCTGCAATATCTGTGAGAGAAGCAGCATTAGAACTTGTCGGTAGACATATTGCTTCACATCCTGATGTTGGTTTGCAGGTATTATCAAGTAAACTTTGTTTACGTGTTATTTGCCTGGCTGCTACTTTATTCACTGCATGTATTTGTTTCAATTGTTTTTGCAGTATTTTGAAAAGGTTGCCGAGAGGATTAAGGATACAGGAGTCAGTGTACGAAAACGGTCTATTAAAATTGTCAGAGATTTGTGCACCTCAAATGCTAACTTCTCTGATTTTACAAAAGCTTGCATTGACATAATTTCTCGTGTTAGTGATGATGAGTCGAGTATTCAGGTAATTTATAAGTGATCAGATTCTGTATTTATGTTTTCATGGTGTGATGGCATGTGATAATCATATTGTGGCTAGAAAACAATTTTTTCTTCTGCTTATAAGCTGCCTCAGTAAGTCTCATTTGAGTCAATACATTTATTTGAACCGTGCGTATGAGGATGTTTATGGTGGAATTTGAAAATAATTATAATTCTAACTTTTATCTGTCTCCGTAGTGAGATAATCCTTCCTCTTTCCTTACATTGTCTTCGTAGTTAGAGTGGATCCTATAGAAGGTGGGAGTCGTTTTTTCCCTCAGAGTGAATAATGTTATGCCTTCTAATTGATCTGCTGATTCCTCAGATGGCATTAGCGGCTCTTTTGAAATGGCCTGTATGACATTGTACATTGTAGGAAACTTATTCTGGGCCAACTTAAATGGTTTTATCATTATTGAGCTTGAGCGAGTTGTTGAGAAATGATCTAAACTACATTCTCCTGATGAAAATGTATCTTTATTGTTGATTCGTATTACATGTTTGGTAATTGGTAGGATCTTGTTTGCAAGACATTCTATGAGTTCTGGTTTGAGGAACCTACTGGTTCTCAGACTCAGTTCTTTGGAGATGGTAGTTCTGTTCCACTGGAAGTGGCAAAGAGGACTGAACAGATTGTCGAAGTTCTGAAGAAGATGCCAACTAATCAACTTCTTGTCACCATTATCAAACGGAACTTGGCCCTTGACTTTTTCCCACAATCAGCTAAAGCTGTTGGTATCAATCCCGTGTCACTTGCATCAGTTCGTAAGCGTTGTGAGTTGATGTGCAAGTGCTTACTAGAAAGGATATTGCAGGTACTCTTGTTCGTTTTTGCTGTTTTAAATTGCTGTGCTTCAATCTTTTTATTTTGAAAATAATGCGGAGTCTCTTTTCCTCCATCAGGTGGAGGAGATGAATGGTGAAGATGTGGAGTTGCACGCACTTCCTTATGTGCAAGTCTTGCATGCATTTTGTGTTGTGGATCCGATGCTTTGTTCTCCAGCATCCGACCCTTCCCAATTTGTGGTTACTCTACAACCATATCTTAAGACTCGGGTAATCTGCATTCTATTTCAGTAGTATGATATATATGTAATTTATCCACTTATGGTTGCATTTGGCATATTTATAGTTGCTTTAGGGTGAATAATTTCAAAGACCATCTTATGAGAATCTTATTGATAGCTGTTGGACTTAATAGCAGCTATAAAATTGTAAGTGCTTTGTAGTCATCTATCATGTCTAATTGTCTATACTAAAGTTATATATGAAGAAGTATTTAGCAAGTAGAAACAATTGCATTTCCTAGAAAAAGGCATCATAAATGTGCATATGTAATAAAACAGAACTGGCACTTTATTTCATTTGATATTCCTTCGCCAAATAAATCAAATTTGCAAACCTCACATTGTTACTTTCAAATGTTTTTGGAGTTCAGTGATGGCTGTCTTTTAAATTTGTTCATTGTTTAGTTAAAGGCTATTGCTCAGTTTAGTTAATCATTTCAGTGACAGTGAGTCTTTTGGGGTAATTTTTTGGTCAGTGTGTTTCTCAGATGCCTTATTCATAACTTTCTTTTTTTTGTGTTCAGGTTGATAATCGAGTGGGTGCACAGCTAATGGAGAGTATAATTTTTGTCATTGATGCTGTGCTGCCTTCACTTAGGAAGTTACCACAAACTGTTGCTGAGGAACTCGAGCAAGACTTGAAGCACATGATTGTTCGACATTCTTTCTTAACAGTTGTTCATGCCTGCATAAAGTATGCTAAGTTCCACTTGCTTCCTCTTTCCTTTATAATTTCTTTTAGTTGCTTTATCATTCATTCACCTCATGTTGCAGTCACCACTTTATCTAGTTATCTACACCCAGTTGTATTCTGCATTTGAATAACTATATAAAACAACAAATCCTATATTGCAGGTGCCTCTGCTCCGTTAGTAAAATAGCAGGAAAAGGGGCTAGTGTTGTCGAGTATCTTATTCAAGTGTTCTTCAAATGTTTAGACACCCAGACTACTGATAACAAACAGGTTGGTGGCTGTAGTCATATATGTTGGAACTGGAAAAACATATTATGGACCTTTACTTTTTGCTTCGCTTGATTCTACTGGCTATCCTTGTCTTTTGTTTTTCATTCGCTGTACTGAAAATGATGTCCATGTTCATTGCATTTTTATTTCCACCTTACATTTTGTTTGGTAAACTTCCTTGGCTTATTATTTATTCAATTGTAAAATCGTTGGGTTGATATGTGTGTCAGTTTTAGTTTTTGCTTCTCTTATAAATATAATATCCAGAAATAGAATACTACGCAACCAATCTTACTTATTCTGCATATTCCAGGTAGTAGGCCGTTCTCTTTTTTGCTTGGGTTTACTTACCCGCTATGGGAACTCTTTGCTTAATAGCTCCCACAACCAAACTCTTGATACTGCAAAAAGTCTCAGCTTGTTTAAAAGATATCTTTCTATGGATGATTTTGTTCTAAAGTCTCGAGCTTTGCAGGTAATCAATTTTCCTTTGTTTCTTGAAGTCATACAATTTGTGTGTTCATGAAGTCGTGTAACTTCTGTAGGCCTTAGGTTTTGTTCTTATTGCTCGGCCTGAATACATGTTGGAAAAGGATATCGGGAAAATACTAGAGGCAACTTTATCCCCTAGTACCGATGTTCGTCTTAAGGTAAAAAAATGTATGTTCATTTGTTCTTATCGTCATTAATGTGTAATAAATCATGTACATACTAAATCCTTTTATTCACCAGATGCAAGCATTGCAAAATATGTATGAATATCTTCTTGACGCTGAAAGTCAAATGGGAGGCGATAAAGCAAATAATGTAGTCGATTGTTCTGTGAATGGTGGCCAAAGTGTACCAGTTGCTGCGGGTGCAGGTGATACTAACATTTGTGGTGGTATAGTTCAGTTGTATTGGGATAATATATTGGGGAGATGCTTGGACTTCAATGAACAAGTTCGCCAAACTGCCCTTAAGGTGAAAACATGGCTTCATTTTTGTTTGCTTATCTGTCTGTATATGTTGTTCGCCATCATAAATTTGGTAGTCTCAAACCACTATTACTATTACGTTCTATGTTAGTATTTAGCTACGATAATCCATTTCACAATAGGCATTTTGCTGAATAAAAGTGGAACTATAAAGGTGCATTGACCAATTTACCTATGCTTTAAGAAACTGTGTTTCCTTGCCCTTTAAGTGTGAGTAAACACGCTTCTAAAACCCTCTGGATGCTATTTTTGCTACCCCAGTTTGAAATGTATATTTTTTTTAATTCTTCTATTGAATATTTCTTGCTAATTTATGAATGCAGATTATGGAAGTTGTCTTGCGTCAAGGTCTTGTTCATCCTATAACTTGTGTTCCATACCTTATAGCACTTGAGACAGACCCCCGGGAGGTGAATGCGAAGCTGGCTCATCACTTGCTGATGAATATGAACGAGAAGTACTCTCCTCCAAATACTCCCATTTTACTATCTCCTTACCAATATTGCCGGCTAAACAAATATGATTTTTCAGGTATCCTGCCTTTTTTGAAAGCCGATTGGGAGATGGCCTTCAATTGTCATTTGCTTTCATGCAATCGGTAACTGGCGGTGTGGCTGAAAACATGACCAATAAGACCCATGTCAAGTTTCCTGGAAATGTGAAGGGGAAATCTGATGCTGGCTCATTGGTCCAGGCTAGACTTGGAGTCTGTAGAATCTACAAGCTTATTCGTGGAAACCGTGTCTCGAGGAACAAGTTTATGTCTTCTATTGTTCGAAAATTTGATACTCCCGGCTTGAATGATTTAATGATTCCTTTTCTGATGTGAGTCTTTGTCATTGGCATCGGTGTTCGAGTTCATCTCTGCCAGTCAGGTACAAGTCTAAAATATTGGTTTTCTTCTTTACAGGTACTGCACTGAAATCCTTGCTTTGCTGCCTTTCACATTTCCCGACGAGCCTCTTTACTTGATCTATACCATCAATCGAGTTATACAAGTTAGGGCAGGAGCGCTGGAAGCAAATATGAAAGCCTTGATCTTGCACTTCACACAAAGAGAGAACTATCATCAGAACGGGGTGGCGGCCCAGCAGGAGTTAGCTACTCAGTCTGTTTTCAATCGTATTCCGACATTTGATTTGAACGGGGTTCTACCAGAAGAGCCTCCCCCAAGTAATATGACATCCATAAATTTGAACGGGACAGTTCAACAAGAGCAAGATGCTCATTCGGTTCTAGATCATAGTAGCTCCACGAATCCAAGGATTAATGTTATGGGTTCAGTTGGCTCTAGCGGAGTATCTCCAGAAGACATGCAGAAAATTAAGGTAACTATATTATACTCCCTCTGTTTCAGAATAAGTGTCAACTTTGCGTCAAACCAATTGTTCCAAAATGAGTGCACTTTAAATTAACAACTCCCTTTGAGTTTGTTGAACTATACAAGGGATATGGGGAAAACCCAAATTCCATTATTAAATAACTTTTCCTCAATATTTACCAAAACTCGGTGAAGTGGGTTAGAGGCATGTCATAAACTCCCAGGTGGATCTATTGTATAAATATATGTGTGTACATCAAATCTCACGTCTCAAGTAGAATGGATTATGAAATCTACTCCGTTTCTTTGGCTAGTTATAGTGAACTTACATTTAATTTTTAGTCTTCTTGATTGTGAGTATTATTTATGGTGTTGGTGCAGATTGATTGTTTATCGGCCACTGCATTGCAGTTTCTTTTGAGGCTAAAGAGGCATTTAAAAATTGTGTACAGTCTAAACGACCCTCGTTGCCAGGTAAAAACCACATTGGCTTTAGCTATATGATTTTGCCTCTCATGAACACCATCTTCATTTAGAATAGAACTTATGACCTTGAATTTACATCAAATGCTTTTTAATATCGTATTATTATTCGTCAGGCCTTCTCTCCCACCGAACCTCAAAAACCGGGAGAGGTTCTCTCCAAGCAGAATGTTCCTTTTAACATCAGTGATACAAGCACAAGTCTGTCTACCACTTACCAAGAACTGGTTCAGAAATATCAGGTAAGATGGAACACTGAAAGCTCATCTCTAATTATTCGTCAACGAATAATTGACCAAATAGAAATAAAAAGAAAGCATGAAATCCTGAAAAAAGGAAAGAGATCTAACATTTATTAGAAATACAATGGGTCTTTTTCCTCAAATTCCCCCTGACCCCCTTCTATCAATAAATAAATAGTCTCTTTCTATTGTCTGTGCATTCAATTCCTACCAGATACACGACAACAGCAACCTCGTGTTTATTGCATGAGATCTTTTCATCTGTGATCGACTCATTAGAGATTTACCCTAATCTTCTGTGTGCATTGTTGGTCGTTGCGCAGGAGTTCAAGAACGCTCTGAAGGAAGACACGGTCGATTACTCAACATTCACGGCGACCATCAAGAGAAAGCGGCCCACCCCTAGAAAAGTAGCGAAACCAGCGCGGACGGTGGGATGGAACAACGACAATGATGACGACGACGACGATGAAGATTACACGGGCGGACAGAGAATGATGGGAAGCGGCGGCGGTGTTAGGAGGGGTAGGAGCAGGAGATAACAGGTACATATAACAGGGTTAGAGGCTAACATGTACATTAAAGTTAGGAGCACGGAAAGGAATAGGAAGAGGAGCCGAAGAGGGTAGAAAGGGGATAGAAATGTTTTGTGACATTGCTTTTACAGTAGGTAAAGAAAAGCTCATAGTCTTTTGATTGCTTGGCTTTGGGCTGATATTATAGTGTTGTGCCTATTCTTTTGAATATTTTTTCTTCAATCTTCAATCAACATATATTCCTTCTATATTGTCTGCCAAATATGTATACTCTCTTCAAGTGTCTAGAGTGTACTTATTCATTGTGTCTCATTTTCATAAGATGGTAATAGCCTAATAGGCATTATACGCGGGTTCAGGGCAAGTTTAGTGATTCCCATATGTTATTTCGTCGGATATTTTGTTATTTTACTTCTTTATAAGATGGCAATATGGCGAGTTCGACATGGATTTAGCGATCCCGCCACTTGCCTCATTGAATTCGAAGGCTTTTCACATCCCTAATTTCACTTGTCACGGCCTGGGAGACTTGGCTCCTATGGATCATAATCGTGCAGCACTACCGTGCTAGCAAGTCTTTCGCGTCAACACAAAGGTGGTCGTGAGTTTGGTGATCGTTAGATCGATTTGATGTCTTTAGTTTTTGGCTTGCGGACACTTAAAAGGAGAAGGGGTTCGAATAGGTTTGGCGAGCAATGGCCGAGCCTAAGAGAACCGAGAACGGAGATGAAAGAGAGAAGGGTAGAAAGGGCTCGGAAGATCGAACAAGGCTTGACTTGAGATTCAATAAATTACAAATGAGAGGATCTGGCATTTCTATCCAAATGGTGATCTTGGATTTTAGTTTTGGAGTTACACGTCATGCATAAATAGTTTCCAAATCATTAGGTTTTGAAACCGATTTTTGTCTTCTGAGA
>JAOWBG010114344.1:0-10987 GCA_028566255.1 Geranium maculatum
ACCACCAAGAACGAGTTATATAACTCGGTCCAAAACTCAGTCAACTCGGTTTTACCGAGTTCAGTTTTAGAGAACCGGCAAAAGGTGAATGGTAAATACATGTTCAACCAAATATAAATCGAGAAACATTTATTACAACAACAATTACCTCGGATGTAGCTCGATTTGTATTCCTCCATCGGTACGTTCATTGGATGCATGTTCGTTTTCTTCAAGGGGATACACCAAAACTCCATACTGGCAGTAACCACCCGCTGTTGCATGGAACCATGCAATATCAACACGAATACCATGGTCTTTTAATGCTGGATTGGCGTGAGTCTCAAGCCATCTAAGGACAGGTCGGAAAGTCACCCTCAGCCGTCCGAGGCAGACTAGGCGTAATTGTGCATTCAGACCAGCTACCAACCGGTACCAAGTTGTCGGAGGCACTGCCTACAAGTCAAACATAGTTGATCAGCAGAATCCAAGAGAAGATGCAGCCTAGAGAGAGAGAGATACCTGGCTTACGAGGCTTGTTAGGATACTATCACTCTGAAGAGAGAAAGGAGCCATGTAACTTCCATCGCCTCCAAAAATTACAGACATTGGAAATCTTTGACTGAGACGAGGAGGAAGGTCAGGTCGCTTTTCGTCTCCACCGAGAAAGAAATCAATGTATGCTAGCATCAAATCAGGAGTTGCCGCCACCTAAAGTGATACATAACAATTACCAATTTAGACCTCTGATCCAAGAAAAAAATTGTGGTTTCATATATTCTGAGACTATTTTATAATCTTTTTTTATATCAAATACAAGTAAATGGTATGTAGGAAAACAAAATTATGCGAAATAATTTGAATTTCAAAGTATATGTGCATATATCGAAACAGAACTATGCAATGCGTCATAAACATGGGAATGGGCATCAACGGAAGTAAAATCGTGTATTATGTATGGAAAATGTTTCAAAATAGTCACAATATTTCACCCTAGATTTAGTAACCCTAAACATAAGGTCCATCAATAAGAACCCCTAAGTCTTAAGATTAATAATCATGTGATCAACATTTTTATCCCAACTATGAATCAGTTTAAATCCTACACCTTATCATTTGTATTTGACTTTTAAAACCCCCCTAGAAGGCTTTTAAACGAATGTCTCAATACTCACAAATCACAATACAACAACCAAACATTAACTGAAAACAAACCTTAATGCCTTCATAGAGAGCTCGAGAACGGCAGGAATGTAAGCAAGCATGGTCATATTCCGACCTAACAAATTCACGCATGCGTTGCAACTTCATTCTCCGCCGCCATTGCTGCCATGACCAAGCAAGTGGATATGCAAGAAAAGATAGGATGATGTACATTGCTCCCTCCCACCATTGATAGGCAGCTATTGCATTAATCTCATCAACAAATGTATTGAACGCACCTTCATATCTGCCAAATCATATAAATTGTTAATGGGCTAACATATATTTATAATGCATAACTTAACCCGGAGATACAAAACAGATATTCTGTGTACTATGGTTAACCAATCACTAATCACAAACTGAAGACTATGGAATAAAGGAATACTAGAAATTAATAATACCATCAAATGCTAGAATCTGTCACAATAAAAAGGCGGTACAACCAAATATCAAACAAAAAAAGAAAGTGTGTGTGTGAGAGAGAGAGAGAGATCTGAGACATACACAATCTCTTTAATTTGCACTGGAGGGGAATGTGGAAGATGCCAAGGGTCGCTGAAAGTGTTAGGACCCATGAAATACATCCTATGCACATGACTCTGGGACTCCTCGGCTCTGTTTGTTTCCATGACCTTACAAATGAAAGGTAGACTATCAAATTCCCGTACAAACAAAATAAAAAAATCAACAAAGAACAAATTATTTTCTTTTGCTTCAGAGGGGGGAATAAAACCTCATTTAGTGACTCCAAGAAAGGAAAGGAGTGATCTATTTGAGAACCATGTTGAGTAGGACCAGGACCCGGTAACTCATCGACCCCAACGAATTTCATTCGAGCAACACTGAGCACCAGCGCTAACAGGATGAGGAGACCCACCAGAAGAAAACCAAATAACCAAGGGCCCCCGAACGTGTAAATCAACTCCTCAAGAGCCGTGTAACAATGTGGCATGTGAAATCTGTCCGAAATGCATTTGAATGGACATGGAGTTTCAGTGATACCGCCTGTTTAAGACAGACAGGATTAAAAATATTTTATGAACATGCCTTTTGCAATATTTTAAGTGATTTGATCAAGATATAAAGCATATGAAAATGAAAGTGACAAGCATACCTCTAAACACGATATGTATAAAACATATAGTCCTTTTAATTAACAGGGCCAATGATAGCCAATTATAACCTACCTCTGACAGTAATATACATGGCACGATGGGGGAGCTCATCAGCAGGACAACGTTGACAAAGGGATTTATCCGAACCAGTGACATTCTTATAAGTCCCAGATGGACATTCCTGAAGATATGCAACAGCTAAAACATTAATAACAAGATTTGAGTTAAGAATGTGTGTGAGGGTGTGCGTGAGAGAGAGCTGAAGAGGTGTAAGAAAAAAAATTATGAACATTGAAGAATAAAAATATCAGACTACATGGTAAAATACCCCATAAAACCATATGGAAAAGTGAGTTACAGAAAGGGAGAAATAGAAGATTTGAAACTGTGACATGAAGTAATAGATCTACCTGACAATATATGCCATATAGACCTTTCGGACATGCTTTCCCAGTCACTGTCCCATTCACTCCCGCTCTACCATGACCTCTACCCAAGCCGCCACTACAATAACAATAATTGACACCATTCCGTTACTACTAGAATTTCGTCACCACAAATATGATTACTAGTACAAAAATAGACTTCAATAAGTAGTTAAATAACAAGAATATTCATGATCCCTCTTTAAAGATATGACTCGAACACTGCTGAACCAATTTGGAAGGACTGGATGTGGTTAGCATTAAACCAATGCATTTGTATACATATAGACAAATTAAAGTCTCAAACAAATATTTCGATCAACCAAAACAAAACAGTCTGCAGTTTTCCCCTTGACCATCAGTATGGTAGAAATAGAATGATTAACTATATTCATTAATGTTCAAAGATATGACAAAATTAAATCAGTTTCAAACTTTCAATATATTTCCTAGCAATTGCAGCGAGATTCAGAAGCACTGTCTCCAAATTTACAGCTAACCCAACTAGCTGATAAAATTCTGCACTATCTACATACTTTTTATTTATTGAGCTTGTAGAGACAATGGTATAGTAAATAAAATAATAAAATCACTTCAAAGTGTGCTCTTTCATCACATCATTATGGAGGTTTGAGTTGATCCTCTTTTCCCACATGACTCTCAAACTTCTTCACTGCAAGTTTCTTTTTTTCTTCCTCACGGGCTCAAGAATAAAAATGTGGAAAACAAACAAAAAATTATGAAGTGATTATATTATAGGATAAAATACTAACAGATTTTCTAATGACACAGTAGCTCAAGTCTAATGCACTAAAATATACCATTGACCATGAAGGCCTAAACTTGTTTAAAGCAGAAATAACAGGACAGTAAATAAAGAGTTGGTCATCTATAAATGAACTTGCAGATTCTTGCCAAATAATGTCTCAGCCAGTATCAGGAGAGACCTTGTCAAACAATATGATATTTTTTAATATTGATATTTTAATTAAGTAAATTAAGAAACCAACCCGGTGTGAATGCTTCCTCTCACATCAGCTATTGGCTGATAAACATCACCAGTCTGAATGTCGGACCAATGAAAATGAATCCTTCCACCGCCTCCTCCACCAGCCCCTTTGGGACCACCATATCCCCCAACACTTGAAAGAACAGCGGACTCGCCAAGAGCAAGCATACGTGAAAACAAAAGAATGGTTCCACCAGAACCGCCCCCAGGGCCTCCAATTGAACCATTTTTAAAACCATGTAGTTCACCTAAGGTTGTCTGTTCAAAATTTCCTCCGTCTGCTTTGACTGAACCATTAATATACATGCTCGACAGGGGATGCTCTGAGGAGCCCATCACTGCGCATAAAATAGAAGCACAAAGTCTACTAAATATTCCACAGTTGTGCTCAAATGCAGAAAGTATAATATAATATAATATTATAAAGCCAAGATGACTTATTAAGTGCAAAAGGCGAGACATGTAAGACAACATTATGATTTCTGTTGTGCACAAGGAGCATTCTAGAGAGAAGGCAAATGATAACTCACCTATGATCCCACCACCTGTAGTGAATCCACCAGTGCTGTCATTCCCACTCCCACTGCCAAGCTCACAAGGCATATCTGCATTTCCATATGAAATACCACCCTCAACACAGTCATCCTCATAACATCCAACCCCACCTTTACCACCATGCCCAGCTCCACTGCCAATGCCATAACTTGAAATTTTTCCTCTTCCTAGACCACCTGTGCAGCCTGTATAAAAGATAACATATGTAAATAAATAATGAATAACAGATGTTACAAATCAACAATATGGTGTGTATGAAGCAAGATTTATTGTTCGTTATGTCTTCATGGCATCATATCTTTGACCTTCTCAACTGACCAACTGAACCTATATTTTCATGCATGTGAGTGAATGAGAGAGAGCAGTCAAATTTGTCATTCCATATGTACGTATCACTCCCAAAGTGTAGAGAAATGGGAGCATACCCATCCCAGATGTACTTATCACTCCAGAAGGATGGATAGATATAGTTCTTGCCCTATGGAAATGAACAACTGATCCTTTTACAAGGCCCTGGACAGTTATATCCTCAACTCGGCAGATCTGGAAAAGTGAAGCAATAAATAATGAAGCACGTTTCAACCATATGACTGGGCAATCATCACTGCGTAAATACCTGAAGAGTGAAGGACAAAGAAGCGTTCACATTGCAATCTTCAGGAGGATGAAGTAGTTCAGAGGGGCATTCCTGTAAATCACAGTACAGCCTTGGAGTCCTAAGAATCATTGAGATAGAACAATTTAGCTACATTGAGAAAATAACAGAGATCCACCAGAAGATGAGAAAAACAACTAAAAAGCTTACACGTCATTGGTCGTTGCATTCTCCAAGGTCCCTCGCAAGACAGACCCAGATCCAACCTTCATATATCAAAAGGAAGAATTTTATTATGACAGTGTGCTAAACAGAAATATGATTGCAATACAATAACAATATGAACAACCGATTATTATAACTCATGGTCAGAAAATCTGGCAAAATAAATTTCATCGAATTGATAGAAGATCACATGACTACATGATGATATCAGGTATTTGTTGCATTGCAGCATCAAGCACCATTATGTATTTTTGCATAAGCTGGGAAATTCCTCAAATGCAAACTTGAACAAGTCCTTTGATAGGTATAAGCAACAACCAAATCATTTCCCACGCAAGAATCTTCAGCAAGACTCCTTGAGCTCCCTCAACTTGTATTTTCCTCCTCTACTTAATGATGTCTAATGCTATCGATTTCGCATTTCGCTAACCCAAGTGTTATCGTGTATTTTCTTACTATTCCTTCTCATGTTACCTTAGGTTAGTTTCTCCTCTTTCCCTAGGGGTCACTAAAATACCTATATTGCACAACTCCAAACCACCTTCAATAAATCTCTCATTTTTTAACTCAGACTATCTAACTTTTGCTCTAATAACCTAATTTTTTATTATACTGGCATCCACATCTCCATTACCCCATTCAGAGAGATATAAAAAACTTTCACATATAATTGCCAAAGATGAACCATAATACATTGTTTTGTTTGTGGTTTCAGCGTGGAAGGACAAAAAGAAAACTAATGAAAAAAGAATATGTTTCCATCCAAGATATAGCCTCACTAAATTCCTCCATCTTTCAGAACAAATATAAAGGTGAAAAGAAAATGGATGAAACACCTGCTTACATGAATACTATAAAACAACGATAGAACTAGACGTTGTCCTTCAATGGAATCCCCTGGTCCAGATAAATTTAATAAGCCTTGTCCATGGACTCCCAAATTTGCATTAGAATGTATGACAGATGACTCCTGTTTTGGTGAGAAAAATCAGTTCATATAGGCAACAGAAAATACCACAGAAAAAAATGTATACAAAGTTAATTACCCGGAGAACAACTAAATTACTAGCCTCGAGCAAAGATGTTGCAACAGCTGCATCTCCGCCACCATCTATTAGCACTTTGGAATTCCACATCAAAAACATTTTTACAGACATGCGTAAGGCCCCATATACCTGCATTCAATTAAACCGTTGAGATCCTCTGGATAAAATGATGAAAAACACGTATAATAATAATCGATAAAACAGATAGGTAAGAGTATGGTCATGGATATCAATGAAAAAGTAGTTTCAATAACAACCTGAATTAACATGCTATAATGTATGAGAATCAGGGGAGCATGACTGCATGAAAATGAAGAATGCATTCTAAACATGTCAATGTTTACCCACACCATTAGCACCCAGGAAGCACATTAACATACATAAGAAATTGTAATTATTTTTAGTTCAAAAAATATCACTGACCTTAATTACAGAGTCACTCATCAACAGCTCTTCTGCGAATAGTTCGAACTCAGATAATGCATAATGTGCTAGCCCAAAACTCAATACACCACCACACAACAGACTCAACTGCCCTTGCACCTATGTAGTGCGCCACAATTAGATGACTGAATCACATGCGGAACATTTGTAAAGCAGCAAATAAGAAAAAGTACATAAGCTCTATGTCAAAAACACATTACAAAGAGAGATACCTTCCAACTATCTAGGGAAAGACATTGAAAATAATGAACTCATTGAATAGGTGATAACATCACGCACCATCACCAAATGCTACAATAATTGAAAGGGAGCTGCATATAGTGCATCCTCACATACAAGATTAAATATGAAACTCTGTATAACCAACCACACTTCTGAATATAACTAGGGTAAGTGCACCATTCATTCCCTTCAGTTCAAAAACATACTTGGTTTTGTTAAAAAGAACTCTGTGCTACAACAATTGACCACCGCATTGTAAGTTACCCCTTCTAAATTAAGAAGCCATGCCAACTTGATACAAACAAAAAATGAATTTCACAAACCTGAACACGACTCCATAACAAGGGAACAGACGCCTTTGCATAATTACGAACATAAACATTTGTAATAAGAGGCTGATAGGGGAACTCCAAAAGAAGCGTGTCTGTATCAGTTGACATATTGTAATTGTCAACAATAAGGCTCCGTGGAACAGCATCATATAAAGTGCCAGCGCCACCTGAATTTTTAGAACAGCCAAGGCTGGTTCCTCCTACAAATATGATAGCAGAGTTCGCAACCAATCAATAATAACAGAACAAAAATTAGTGTCAAACAAGCAACATAATAATGTTCTACTACAGCACCAATATTTCACAAACATCCGATGAATAAATAGCGCCAACAAATACTTAGCAACACGTAGCCAGCCATACAAATAGAAAAGACAACCTGGAAGACTTCCAAGAAATGCAAATCAATGTAATGGGATGGGAACAACAGTAATAGCTTCAAAATATTTGACCATATCACAAAATTACATGTAAACTCAAAATGAAAAGACTTGGCCCATTTATCCAAACTCTTATTACTAACTCAATTTGACAAATGACACGGATACTAAATTTCTGATAAAGCACATTAAATAAAATGGAATACAAGAGCTCTCAGATATTAAGATGCAAATAGGTTTGTTGTACAAATAACAGGAAACAAAAAGGCAGGATAACAAAAGAAGGGAGTATAACAATTCTCACCATGCACAAAAATATTTGGCGTGTCATGCCTGCTAAAGACATCTACAGAAACTCTTCCCCCACCACCACCAGCAAAACCATTTCCTCCACGAGCACTTATTTTACCACTTCCAATCCTATACAGAAAATATGTGAATGTGAGTATAATAATGTTTTTCTAATAAGAGTTTCTGTAGAGATTGAATAGAAAAATCCTACTAATACACTCCATTAACCCCCATCCATGTACATTGAAACAAGGATTTTGACACAATTACATTAGTATCCAACAAGTGATAATGTTAAGACAAAAAAGATTGGAGTGTTAAAAAAGGATAAGTACCTTACTTAATACTTATAATAAAGTCTAAAATTTATTCTCTTAGCACACACTTTCTTCTTCCCAAGAATACTAAGACAATTGAATGTCCATGTCAAATCTCATGTCCATGGATGTACCAAATCTGTGATTCATATGATAGATCCCACACTCATACCACTAAAACCTAGCAAATCAGACAGTTGGGAAAGTATTTAAGCTTCACATGATTCATGGCCAACATTGACAACTACCATATATTCCCGACAAAAAGATTATTTGGATTTTGATTGTCAAGAGTATGAATAAAAATAGGGCCTTCTACTATTAACTTAAGCTTTTAGTTTTGTTGGACCTCAACATGGTACTAGAGCTAGTTGACCAAGGGGTCACAAGTTTGAGTCCTATCGTCACCTTAATTCAGAAAAAAAAAATGTGTAACTTCAGACACAGACTTAAATCTTGGCCCGTGCATGGATCCAAAGGCAAAGCAGGTTTGCTTGTGAATGGTGGGTTAAGAGTATTAGTAACAAAATGGGCTTTGTTATTTTAAGGCGTTTGGTATAATTTGTCCTCGTCAGAGAATAAGACTGCAAAAACACTACAGTTGCTGTGCATATCTAATTAAGAGATATGACGGGCTAATGATGTTACCTTGTGACACACAAACATGGCACACTTACCAAATTAATACCCCCAATACCATAAAACTAAACCAATATCCCAAATGCATGCCCCGTCAACAAGAGTCTGATAGAGAATGTGTGTTAAGCATCCTACTAATCTCAAACCTTATACAGATTCTATCATTTCTTAGGTTGGGCAGCGAGTGGCTTTCAGCTTTACAAAATACAAAACAAATAACCAATATATTCATGTTATCATTCCCAGTATCTCCCTACATAGCATCATAGTAGTTTCATGATGCCAACTTAATACCTCATATAAACTCAGCCATATAGCAATTATACTATCCTAAACTGTGAAATGTACTGATGTAACTTCCAATTAACCATACATAAAGAGAATAAGTAAACTATCGACAAATAAGCAAATAAAGTAATAGATAAAGGTGGAGAATTCACATCTTGTGAGCCTTGATGTGGATGCTGCCGCCAGACCCACCTCCACCTTTGACCCATCCATCACCCCCATCTGCCAAAACACTTGCATTCAGCTCAAGCAACATTTTCACATCCATCCTCACCCTCCCGCCGCCTTGCCCACCATAATCAACCTCCCTGCTGGTGGACCCGCCTCGACTCCCATAACTCCACGGCCTCTGCAACGAGGCCCACGAGTAAGCATCCCCTCCCCACACATCCTCGGGAAGCTTCGAGGTGTCGACCAAACAGCAAGCGCCCCTACCTCCATGTCCCCCTCCGGCCCCCTCAACCCCCTGAGGTGTCCCACTCGTCTGCTCCGGCGGGTTCCCAGCACGCCCCGTCGTGTTCACCACGGACCCATCGAAGAAGGTCGCATTGTTGGCCACCAAATCAAACGTCCCGGCCACAACAGTCGAGTTCTCGCCCAAACTAAAATTCCCAGTAACATTAACAGTCACCGAGCACCCACTGATCAAGCAACAGAACCTCACCCCGGAGAGGATGTAAAAATTTCCTTTCCCAGCTATGTACACGTCCCTGGTGAGGTTCAAATCGGAGACTATCTGGCACGTGGTGTCCAGCGACCCGACCCCGTACAGATCCTCCGTGCACGACACCGACGGAGGGTGCGGCGGAGGCGGGGGCGGCGCCGGCGGCGAGTAATCCTGGTGAAACAGAAACGCGTCTGAATCGAAATCGGAGCCCTCGCCGGCGGCGAAAGCGAAATCGACCTCTGAGAACGCTAGCAACAGCCCGAACACGACGACGGAGAAACGGAGAGCGCGAGATCGAAATCGAAATCGAGCCATTCGGCGATAGTCATCAGAATGCAGAGCTTGGATCTGGAGCGAAATGTTCGTCAGCAATAGAGACAGGAACTGCCGAGACCGCCATTGGAGAAGCTTACAGGTGTACGTATCGATTCTGTGTCGAGAATGTGAAAAATTTTCCACTGAGAAGACGAACCCTAGAAATTGCTCACTGGTTCTGGTAAAGGAGAAGAGAAAGTGTTGTGTGAGAGAGAAGAAGGTGTGGTAGTGATACCCTGCGGCCGTTCCCACCGTGAGCTCTGGTTGAGTTTCAGTACCCTTTGACCTTTTCATTTATCCAACCAATCACGCCATCGCTCTTCGTATCTCACGCGCTGACCGGTCTCGTTGCTCACGCGCGACGTGAAGAGCGCTCAGTGCAGTATCGAAACGGCGTCGTGTAGAAGGATACGGGTCGAAGGCTATGGGCCTATGGCCACGCGTGGATGGGGAAGGTGATGACGTGGAAGGCGGTGAAATTGGGAGGCGAAGTGATAAAACCACCTGCCGGGCACCTTGGACTCCAAACCGGACTTGAAACCGAAAACGGGAACTGTGATTACTGGTTCGGTTTTGATTTTGAGAGAATCATTTGAATTCGATTTAGTTTTTGTTCTCCAAATTTATGACTACTTGTTCGTTAGTAAGAACAAAATTGGTTCGTGTCGTCACGTGTCCATCTCTCATCCACTCACGTATTTTATTTATATTTTGTTTGTAAACTTTATATATTGATTGAGTTGTAATAATTAAATTTTGCCATTCGTTTTTCGTTAGTATTTTTTACAATTGCAAGTTTAATGTTTTAGCGGAATCTAATTCGGCCTATAAACTGATCATAAGTTAAATTCGAAAATCAACCATTTCTAACCAAGTAGAACCGGGAACTGAACTAAAGAACCGTTGTTAGAATTAGACCGTTTTCTTACATGGCGAT
>JAOWBG010115454.1:0-10959 GCA_028566255.1 Geranium maculatum
GTACTTGGCTACGTTTGAGATCTTTTTTTGTATTTTTCTATACCGTTGTATCCGGACTTTTGGACAGTTATATATATATATTATGAGGTTTTATTTGACTTCCGATTTTACTTGCTCCTACTTATGTCTTCCGCTATACAAAATTTCTTAGTGCAAATTTGGTTTATCTTGATCGCTTCCGCTGGTTTTAGGAAACAACAAGATTAATGATAAAATGTTTTACCAGTTGCATTCTTTTCCCATTGCAAACGGTTTTAAATGGTTTTCAAAACGTGTTGGATCGGGTTTCGCGTGTTTTCAACCCGTGACGTTCCGGTTCGGGGCAACCCGGGTCGGGGCGTCACAGCTTGGTATCAGGTCTTGGTTCGCCACCAAGGGCCGTGCATCGACCAAAGTGGGTAGAGTCTCTAGGGTTTCTCGAATCGTCCAATAATCGACAATTCAGCGGGTTGTGCTTCTGGTGATGTGATGAGCAGGACTAGTGACACTGATGATGGTTTAGAGCCGGAGGGCTAGATCGTGACGGCATAGCGAGATGTCGGATGTTGGCTTCGTGGACGATCGGTGTGGGATCGTCGGGTGTTTTGAGAACATAGGTAGTAATCGAGAGTGAGATGTCTGGATACTTTATGTTAAGGTATTGTGGGGAAATTGATCTCGGTGACATCAGTTTTGGGTTTTCGAGTTTGTAACTAAGGAAACTAAGAACAAAAACACAATAAAGGGAAAGTGTAACCTAACGAACGTGGTAATGTATATATGACTTGTGTGATAACATGTGGTTTGATAACATGCTGTGTGATAACATGTTATGTGATAACATGCTGTGTGATAACATGTTGTGTGATAACATGCTGCGTGATAACATGTTCTATGTTTACTTAAGCGATATGAATATATGTTGGCAATGCATGTGATAGTGTAGTGAACAAATTTGAATATCCCTTATATATATATATATATATATATATTCTAGATGGCCCCTAGAGGTAGGCGCGGATGCCCTGCAAGGGTGAAGGATCAGTCTTTGACCGACGAGCCAGTACAGACGCTAGTGGGACGTGAGATCCTTGCTACGAGAGACGAGGCTGGTAGATCAAGACTAGCGGAGATGATAGGTGCACCACTGCCGACCGAAACTCCGGTAGTGCCGCCGACATAGCCACGAGATGCTGAGGTGGTTGACGACATGTTACGGGCTTTCCAGACGATGGCTGCAGCTTTCAGCCAGCGCGCAGCACCCCGAGCAGCACCGGCTCAGACTGCGACTATGGCACATGATCTACGGGAGTTTCTGAGACTCGTGCCGCCAGTCTTTCATAGAGAGCCAGATCCGACAGCGGCCGAGAAATGGTTAGCCAGGGTGACTAGGAGTTTGGACACGTCGGGTATCGCGGACGGTAGAACCCGCGTGTCATTCGTCGTACATCTTCTGGAAGGCGACGCATACCATTGGTGGGAGAGAGTCCAGACCCATGTGAGAGATGATTATGAGATGTTTCGCACAGCCTTTGTAAGGACCTCGCCCGGTTATTCCCGGTTTAGTATGATTAATACCGGTCCGATTCGATTAATTTCTAGTAAGGGAATAAATTCTACTTGCGGCTAAGCGGTTTGGGCAGTACGCTCGGAGGGAAGCGGGAATGAATCGAGTTGGAGCGAGACTTGCGCGACAAGAAAGCGGAGCGGTGCGGGCGAAGAACGCCTCCGGTGGCGCCTCCAGACCGGAGGGCCAACCGGAGGCAGACGGAGTTGGGAACCCGTGGCACCATCTGGCGGAACCTCCGGACCGGAGGCCAGACCGGAGGTGCTGTGCCCTGAAAAATCAGTGACCATCCGGTGGAACCTCCGGAGCGGAGGCGAGACCGGAGGGGAGAGCGATGGTCTATTTTGGCCTCCGGACCGGAAGTCCGCCCGGAGGAAAGCAACCGTTTGAGCCGTGCCTGGGTCCGGCAAGACCTCCGGAGCAGAGGCCAGACCGGAGGCGGTCTGTAGCAGCGTTTTAAAATGCAATTCTGCACTGTTGGCACCAGAAGAAAAGAAGAGAGGGGAATGTTCGAGAGAAAGAGGAAGTGAAGAGGCTTAAAATTTTCTGTGATAAATTTCTGAAGCTATGGTTGCTCTGATGTAGATTAGAGTCACCAAGTTGGATAATTGAACTGAAAAGGCAACATTTTGCTGTGTTTGGCTGGAGTCTAGAATGGTATAGATCAACCAACATCTATTCAACTTTTGTCTACTGAGAAGCTAATAATTTCTTAATAATTAATTAATTACGCAGGTGAACTATATGTAATTAGAAGGTTTTAGTATGCATTTTGTTAAAGGCCTATCATAATTTTGTGTTGACAGCTTTAACAGCTGATACTCATGCCTAACACAATCACATTCTCCTAGTCAGGCGCTTTCTAATTTTAGAACAATACTAATAAATAATAACCATCTTTCCAAAATTTGGCCAGGGCTTCCATTAGTTCCATCTATGAAATAGCTTTTATTTATTAACCTAAGTTAGCAGACTGGAATAATATTTGATGAATACTATCTGAGGAGCATTTTCCATGCAGATGCTTTATTTGGAAGTTATGGTTCAACAAAGGGGACTCCTCAGAAAAAACAAGACTTAAGATTATTGACCGGATAATTTGAACCAAAAAGAAATTAATCATCGCGCACATTAGTTTTTGACATTTACTTTTATGTTGTCTGATGACGCAATTTTGCAAATGACCTTCCATGTTTTATTTATCTGCTTATCTGTGCAGCTTCTTCAAGGGTATAAAGTTCATTATGTTCCTGGCTGGGATTGTCATGGCCTGCCCATTGAGTTGAAAGGCAAGTTCTACTAAACATATACAATATCTTGATTATTTATGGAAGATGTAAACAAACTCAATTTGATGGTTGCTTGTGATATGTACCTCAAATTTTGCCAGTTCAGAAAACATGAAAAATGCTATTAAGCAAGGTTCTAAAACTAAGGATCGGGGAAAACTCGGTGAGACGACAGATAAGGACTTTTTGAAAAATCGGGGCAAAACTGGTTTTATATTAAATATATATTAATGCATAATGCATATACTAATGACAAAAATAACAATGTATTAATAAAATAAAAAAGTTCTCAGAAGCTGTTTGGTGCCTAGGGTTCAAGTCACTGTACCAGTATTAAATCCTTACCCTGAAAAAACATCACGAGTAACATGTCAACTATTTAATTATTTCAGTTTTACAATCATTGGACCAAGATGCTCGAAAGGATCTCACGCCAATAAAGTTGAGAGCAAAAGCTGCAAAATTTGCCAAAGCTACTGTTAAAACTCAGATGGCATCATTTCAGGTAAAATCTAGCTTTGTGCTATTATTTAGATGTTTGAATTTTTGCATCCATACCACATATCAAAGTGATTTTATTTTATGAGGTAGACAGTTATGCCCATTAAGAATGTTTACTGCATGTTTACAGCGGTATGGAGTATGGGCGGACTGGAGTGCTCCTTATCTGACTCTTGATCCAGAGTATGAAGCTGCTCAGGTATCTGGTACTGCTTTACACTGTTTATCTTCTTTGAGGGTCGATATATACATTTGATGTGTGTGCTGGAAGCTAAAAGTAGTTTATACCCTTTCACAATTTTCTCTCCTGTTCGAGTCAATCTTCTTTTTTTGTTCTTTTGCTAGGACTTTTTTAATGTATCATATTCATGTAGATGGTAGGGGATATGGTTATTTATATAATTTATATAATTAAGGATCGGTAAAAACATGAATGTAAGTGAAAGAAATGGGTCAACAACTGAACTGTCATAGTTGGAAAAAAATGTCTTCACATAGTTGGTGATGTAATCTATGTTGCAGAAGAGAAGGAAATGTTTATCTGCATATTACAGTTTGTTCCTACACTATGTTTTCTGGGTAAGCATTGCTGTTATTTATGATTGATTCACTAAGACATTGTTTCTTGAAAATGATATTGCATGCTAGATCGAACTGTTTGGCCGAATGACACTTCAAGGGTATATTTATAGAGGCAGGAAACCAGTTCATTGGAGTCCCTCATCGCGCACAGCTCTAGCAGAGGCTGAGTTGGAGGTGACTTAGCATATATTTAATTCTTCTTATGGATTGAAGTAATTTATTATCATACTAATGTCTGTCCAAAATCTACTTTATTGCTGTTCTCATGTCCTTTGGATAAAAAATAGTTAAAGTTGTTTTTCAAATTGACAAGTTAATTGGCATTTCAGACTATGATTTAGTAACTTAGGTGCATAATTTCTATTTTCTTTTATCCATCATGTGCTGAACATGGTTGTTAAATGTGTCAAATTTATCGAATCAGGCATTTCTCTTACATAATTGGTACGTTACCGATTGTTTCCTTTCAGTATCCCGAAGGACATATTTCAAAAAGCATATACGCCGTTTTCAGATTGGTGAGTGCGTCTCCATCTTCGAGCGGATTGTTAGGAGAGTTTTTACCTGATTTATGCTTGGCCATATGGACTACAACTCCTTGGACTATTCCAGCCAACGCTGGTAGGCTTCTCTTAATTGTGTTGAAAATGTTCTCCGATATATTTTAGTTTCTTAAATTACTTTTTTGATTGATGTATGAGTTTCTACATCTTGTACTTATGTTGATAATTATGGATCCTATGGTTTGATGACTAGGCATAGGACTGTAGATGGTTGGTTTTGAATGTGATCATGTCTCACCCCAATCCATGTCTGTGTATGATGAATCTAAATAATTCTTGTTCATGTCCAAATCAGGGTAAAGATTGGGAGTTTTTATCCAAATAAGTTTATATCATTTTGAAGTCATTGATTTATATGAGATTTGAGCATGTAGAAACTATTTTATTCGTATTATTGAAGCTTTGGTTCTCTAAAAACTTATCTATTGTTCATGTCCAGATATTTCCACCCCATTTCTTGTGAATGGAAATGATTTTATCGTACATTACTGCTGTTTTGAATATTTAGGGTTAATTATTTTATATTAGTTTGTGCAAATATTGTTGAGGGAACTTGTATTTTGTTGGCTCCCTCTCTCTCATATTATTTTTTGAAATATTATGTCGTAATAACTTTTTTTTCTTGTCATTTTATACACAGCTGTTGCAGTGAACGCCAAGCTTCAATATGCTGTAGTTGAACTACAGCCAAGCATAGGAGATGCTTCTGTATCTGCTGAAAATAAAAAGAAAAGGCCTGGAAATATTCTGAAGGAAGGAAAAAAGCCTTTCCTAATTGTAGCATCTGATCTTGTACCGACATTAGAATCAAAGTGGGGGGTCAAGCTTGTTATCAAGAAGATATTGTCTGGATCAGATCTTGAAAACTGCAGGTTACAAATGGAATTAGTTATATTTGTTTTGGAGTTTAAAACCAGTTATTGGGTTCTCTACACTGTTCAAGCTTTTTGTTGGATTAGTTTTATAATGTGGTATCAACACACACTTAGTTCTGGAGTTGGCCTACTTATGTTGTTGAAGTTATTTGTTTTAATCCCACACTAAGGCTTGTAGGGTTATCTGGCCTACACATGAGATGGAGTATTAAAGTATTTCTACACCAAGTAATTATTTAACTTCCTGCTAGTTGCGTAGTACGGTCATCTCCAGCCATTTCCAATCGGTCTTGAATGGAGTGGAGGCCTTAACAATAATTGTGTACATCTAGATAACTAGGAATAAACTGCTGTTCTATTGTCAGGTTTATTTATCACTTTCAGTTTATGTTTACTGAATTAGTAGAAATGCTGTATATGCTAAGTTACTATTGCAATTATGATTTCAGATACACCCATCCTATAGATGACAAGGAATGCCCTGTGGTCATTGGAGGAGATTATATTACAACGGAAACAGGAACTGGGCTAGTCCATACTGCTCCTGGTCATGGCCAAGAGGATTATGTGACTGGATTGAAATATGGGCTGCCTATACTTTCCCCAGTAGATGATGATGGGAAGTTCACTGAAGAAGCTGGGGAATTTGCCGGACTTGATGTACTTGGGGATGGTAACATTGCTGTTGTGAAATACTTGGATGAACACTCTTTAATTATATTAGAAGAGTCATATGGTAAAACCCTATTCTCTTCTCTTGGTCATTATATTACACTCAATGAGAGACATCTGTTTGTATATCTTACTATGTAAGTTAGCTATACTGGTTCTTAAAACCTTTCCATCTTCTGTCTTATCAAGGACACAAATATCCATATGATTGGCGAACAAAGAAGCCTACAATTTTTAGGGCAACTGAGCAATGGTTTGCATCTGTTGAAGGGTTCCGTGAAGCTGCTATGGATGCAATAGGCCATGTTAAATGG
Source organism: Geranium maculatum (assembly GCA_028566255.1). Lineage (NCBI taxonomy): Eukaryota > Viridiplantae > Streptophyta > Magnoliopsida > Geraniales > Geraniaceae > Geranium > Geranium maculatum. The sequence goes on from JAOWBG010115454.1 coordinate 6,343, forward strand.
GTTCCACCTCAGGTATTTGTCTTTCACTGTATTGAAGGTATTCTAAATTTCCATGTGTAGCTCTTTAGGTTCATCAATAATGGCTGATAAAATAAAAGAATGGCCCTGTACCATACAGATTGGTAGAAAATAAGTATGAATGAAACAATATATGCTATTATACATTTTTGAACTTTCCAAATGTCTTGGATGACTCATGAATTCTTACCTGAACCTTATGATAAGAATATGAGTCTACTTGAAATTGCTACTTTCATGACATGATTGTTACATGCATATTAACCTTTAGAATTTTTTTCCCTCACCCTAGGCAATGTAACAGTTAATTCCTTTGATATATACAGTAAGAAGGATGAAGATCCTTATATAACCTTGAACAAAATCTCTCAGGCTGGAATTTGAATCCTTGGATTTGCTCAATGCTTTATGGCAGTATAGATCGATTATGACTTGGAGAATGATTGAATTTGGAAACTTTGTAGGATTCTCCATGACTCTGCTGGTGTTCTTGCTGAATTCATTGGTTTTTTTGAATCAAATCTATGATTGCATCTCGCCTTAACGCTATGGAAATATTTTGTGTGACAACTGAATAGGTCTTGGATTCTGCTTTGGGGCACCCCTTTCAATGGTGTTTGTTGATTGTTCAACTTATTTTTTAAACATTGAGTTGATTGTTAATATACATGGATGTTCATTGCTTCAGTTTCCACCTAAAAAGCCATCAATGTGTATTGCTCTTATTTCATAAATATTATTTTCTTTGCCGATGAAAAAGTATACATGCTTTAGGCTCTTCCACCTATAAAACCTTCTTGACCTTTTATATTTATTTTTGAGAACTATGTTCTCCTTGCTTGATGCTGGCATTAATCTTGCTTATGTTAAATTACCAAATGTTGACAAGGAAGAGCATTTTAATAGTACTTCTTATTTGGATTTCTTGTGCGCTTGATATACTTGTAAATGTCGCTTACTTTTAAATTGAACAATTTTTCTCATTTCTTATCAGTGGTGTCTTTAACTGAATGCTCAATTGCTTAGGCACAAAATAGAATTTCTGCAATGACGTCTAGCCGCTCAGATTGGTGCATTTCACGCCAGAGGACTTGGGGTGTTCCAATTCCAGTCTTTTACCATAAACAGTCAAAGGAACCTCTGATGAATGAAGAGATCATTGATCATATCCAGTGTACGAGCTTTAAAATTAGTGCTTTGCTTTATTTCCTTTTTGCGTGCTCAATTTAGTTGACCGCTAAATTTGGGGATTAGTGGTACTCATTTTAAAGTCAAAGCATCAAGTTGTGTGTTCTTATCTGTGTCCTTGTCTAGCTAACTCACTATCCATTTCAAGACTTTCCAAATCTTGATTGTTTCACTTGTTGGTCAAGCATCTATTCTTCCTATACTAATTGATTTCCCTACTCGTTTGTTATTCTATGAGCTTATGCTAAGGCGTTCACTCTTTTGTCTTTGTATTGGCAGCAATAATATCACAAAAGGGTGGTGATGCGTGGTGGTACATGAAAGTGGAGGACCTACTCCCTGAAAAATATCGCGATCAAGCATCTCAGTATGAGAAGGGAACTGATACTATGGATGTCTGGTTTGATTCAGGTACCATAGTCTATATAATGACATTTTAATTAATTTTGACTGTCTGGGGATTTGGCCTCCTTTCTAACATCAGTAATATACTGGATCTCTCTTGAACTCAATGAAGTCGTATATACCTTGTATAGTACATGCGTGTTATTAGAGAAGACACACACGAGGATTGAGGGAAAAGCAGTGGTCTGAAGTGAATTTTGTGCAAGCAATCTTTCAAACCAATAATTAAGGCTGACATAAAAATAAAGACGCATAGACGATAGTATCCACTACTTATCACTATTTTAAGACAAAGGGAGAAGTCATGAAATAAAATGTACATGTATCACAAAACTAGGGTTTATGCAACCAACATCTTCTGGAATTCAAAATTTCTTTCATAGTGAAGTAGGCAAGTAGCTTATACTCAACGAATTGGTTCTTGAAGTAAAGCAGAAATGCAGGGATCTCGTTTCTCAAACTCTGAGGTGAAGAAAGGCTGTTAAACATATGATTGACAATAGGAGCTACAAACTTATCATATGACAGGTGGCCTCCATTCGAGTCTATCATGCAACAATATGAGGTCAAGCCATTGCTAATTAAACCTGACATGCTAGCAATAGCTTTTGTAGTTAATAGAATTAGAGTTGATCGTGACATGCTTTCCAACAGTTACAGCTGGAACTTAGTTGAAATCATCTGATTTTCTGAAATCATGGCTGCATCAACAGCATTAAGAGGACTAACTGTATAGGTTCTGATAGACATGCTGTGTATTGCTCAGGCTGGTTGGCATGTTGACAAAAACAACAGGATGTGATACTACAGAACAGAATTCCAACCCAGTTATTTTATTTACCTTTTGAAGTCCTTACTTTGACTTGTATTAGTTGTGTTAAAACAGAGGATTCTTCTTTTCGGCCATGTGCTATAAATTTCAGTAAACAGAGGATCTCAACACCATTTTAAGGTGATTCTTTATTGGGAACAAATGGATAGCTTCTGATAATGTATACAGTTATTCTCAATTATGGTATAACTGAACATGTGAGCTCAAAGCTTGTAGAGCAGTACCATTGCTGATACAAATAGTAATAGAGGTGTAGGACTGCATTTTGTTGATATTTACAGTCTGATCAATAAAAACTGTTGATATTTACAATCTCAGTTCTATTCAGTTTAGACTCTATGCATTTTGATATCTGCATTTACATTCCGAGCTCTGTAAGTTTGGTTATATGGTAGTCCATATCTTAACATTTTTTATATTTATTTACAACAAGTTTTCGGGCTTCTTGGTTGGCTATCTTTCATTTTAGGTTCTTCTTGGGCTGCTGTGCTGGGGAAAAGGAAGAACCTTAGTTTTCCTGCTGATCTGTACCTTGAAGGCTCAGATCAGCACCGTGGCTGGTTCCAAAGTTCTTTGTTAACAAGTGTTGCAACAGAAGGTAATGAGTTTGTTGGATATTCATCAAAGAAAGGAAGAGCTCTCGCCTCTCGCTCAAGATTAAGTGATTTAAATTGTATCTGGCATCAGTTAAAAACCACTGACACACTAATGTTTTTTTCTACAGGAAGGGCCCCATATTCTAGTGTCATAACACATGGATTTGTATTAGATGAGAGAGGTTTTAAAATGAGCAAATCCTTGGGCAATGTTGTGGATCCACGTACTGTGATTGAAGGAGGGAAAAACCAAAAGGTCTGTTTGCATTTGATATTATTTTGTGTCGAGCTGGGTTGGGTAGGATGACAATTTTGCTTTAACTGGCAGGATGAACCTGGCTATGGAGCTGATGTCATGCGGCTTTGGGTTTCTAGTGTAGACTATACTGGTGACGTACTGATTGGTTCTCAAGTCCTTAGGCAAATGTCTGATATTTACAGGAAGCTGCGAGGAACATTAAGATACCTCTTGGCAAATCTTCATGATTGGAAAGTATGTTCAACTTATATGCAAGAGCTTTTGCACGTCTAAAATATTTGTATTATTTTTCAGTTATTCCATTAAATAGTACCATCTTTTCCGTCCTGTTACTCTCTTCTCAGTTATGCATATTCTACTGGCAGGTCAATGATGCTGTTTCATATGAGGATCTTCCCATGATAGATCAGCATGCACTCTATCAGCTTGAAACTGTTGTAAAGAATGTCAGGGAGAACTACGAAAGCTATCAGTTCTTCAAAATATTCCAGGTAAATATTATTCTTATAGAGACAATGGCTAACTTTTTAAGGCAGAGATAATCTGAAGCTGTCAAAGACTCAAATATCAAAATGAAAAGTCAGTGTACTGGCTCTAGTGACTAATTTGTTCAGCTTTAGGGGTGAAGAGGAAGGGAAATGGGTTTTAGGGGGTTATTTTGTTATAGGCTTGTGGACACTAATAAATATTCCACTTGGGAAGGAGTAGGTTGTTTAATCATGTAATGAATGGTGATGTAAATCACCATGAATGGTGATCTCAATCAATGATTATGTCCTTAATGTATAGAATCAATCAGCATAAATTAGGATGAATTAGAGATCAATTAGGAATTGATTTTAGGAGAAAAATTGACCACTCATGTATATAAATAGTGGTATTGTTGTAAGCTTCAAATCATATTGAAATAAGAACTCAATTTCACAAATCAGGGTCTAGACGTCGGGGTGTTAAATCAAAGATTGAATTACATATTTATAGAACTACAAAAGACACTGAAATTTTATCGAAACATGAACCGGTTCAATTTGTTTTATCAAGCCAAAATTGAAATTGTTCAATTTTAATTTTTAATAACAAAAATACATTTAAGGGCCATTCAAATTTTCAACCTATGCCATTGGAGGTGGAGATTTGAAGAGGAAGTAGAGGTTGAGACGGTGGCCGGTGACAGCGTCGTCGCCGGAGTCTCCCCTGCCGGCGATAAGGTCCTGTGTCTTCTTCAGAAACGGAGGTGGTCCATGTTCCTGCAGACCCTCCAATGGCTTCGCCGGAGCCACCACCTTCAACGAACACGACGGCGACACCAACCCATCAAC
>JAOWBG010116564.1:0-10955 GCA_028566255.1 Geranium maculatum
TGGCTCCTAGAGCAGTACGAGGTCGAGGTGGCAGGAGGGGCCGACCGGCGAGAATCCCGGTTTTGCCTCCTGCAATCAAGCAGGCGGAGATTCCGACAGTTCCTGAGACTCCTTCCGAGGAGAATGTGGCCAGTAGCACTGGGACTACTGAGACAAGGAGTGTTCCTCTGGTATAATCGATTGGGGAATTAATTCAAGCGGAAATACTGAAGGCTTTCCAGTCAGCAGCCACATCTTTTGGCCAAGGGGTCTAGGCATCAACTGTGCCCATCCCCGCTTCTGTACAGACAGCACACAGGTTGAGAGAATTTTTGAGGCTTAACCCGTCAAAGTTCATGGGAGAGCCGAAGCCGACGGTAGCAGAGGAATGGTTAGAACAAGTCACTATAAACTTAGACACGTCGGGCATCACAGATCGGAACCATGGGAACACCGCTAATCATTCACGATCGGAACGACAATATTAAAATAATAATTTAGGGTTATAATTTGTAACGGCGCACTTTGAAATGTGCGCCGTTACAAAATATATTATTATTAAAAAAATAAAAATGGAAAAACTAAAAAATAAATTTTACTTTTTACTTTTTTTTAATTAAATAATAAATTTGTAACGACGCACATTTTACGTGCGCCGTTACAAAAGTGGCGCCAAATGAAATTTTCGCGAAAAATCAAATTTCGCGGGTAAATTTTGCGGAAAATTAAACTTCCCGCGAACTTTATTTGTAACGGTGCACGTAAAATGTGCGCCGTCACAAATACATTAGTAACGGCATACACAGTTATGTGCGCCGTTACAAAATCCAATTATATAAAACAACGACACCCTCTTCTTCCTTCCTCTCTGGTTCTTCTTTTCTCTCTGGTTCTTCTTTTCTTCTCATTCTTTCTTCGCCTCACAGACCTCCTCACCGCGTCGCAGCTCGAGACGACGGCGACGACTCTGGACTCGGGCGACGACTCGGGACGGCGACGACTACTTCAGCTCCTCGGCGGTGACGGTGATGGCCTCGGCGGGGGCAGTGGCGGCAACCCTCCATCCAGACGGGACTCGACGTTTCAATTGTGTTGTGATTGAGTTTTGATATTTTGTCACAAACTGAATAATTGTGATTGAGCTTTGGTTTCGATCAAAAACTGTAAATTGTATGTTATGATTGAGCTTTTAGTTTTTTTTATGTACCTATTTGGATTATGGCTTCTATTTTCCATGTTTGGGTTGAGTATTATAAATGGTTTATTTGATGATTCTATATCTTGAATATGGGATAATTTGTGTGATGGTAAAGAAACTAATTAGTTTTTTTATTAGTTTTTATTTTTTTAATAATATATATTTTGTAACGGCGCACTTAGAATGTGCGCCGTTACAGTTTTAACGCCGTTAGCGTTAGTAACGGCGTACTTTTATATGTGCGCCGTTAGAGTTGTAACGGCGCACACCGTTTGTGCGCCGTTACAAATTGTTACGGTGGTTTTGTAACGACGCACAATTTGTGCGCCGTTACAAACTTTTTGTGCGCCGTTACAAAATACAAAATATTAACTGAACTTACATTTTGATTGAGAGAAGGATGCTTCAGGAAAGATTGACTTACATTTTGATTGAGAGAAGGATGCTTAAGGAAAGATTGACTGAGAGAAGGTTGCTCCGTGTATATATATCTTGTATAGGACTCCTATTTATAGAGGGAGTACACCTCATGTACTTCTTGCATTTGTATTATATATATTGATACAGAGTAATAAGAAGTCTCCAATGAGAATTACACACTTTCAGTAATTGTTTTGTTTCTTTCTTTGAACTTCGAAGAGTATAAACTTGTAATCGATTATATTGCTTTAATTAGAAAATAAGTGTGATGGTTGAGTTCTCCCGAGCCTCCCAAAGCACCTCAGATGCCATCCCAGACTCACTATCAGAGACACGCTTGTTCCTTGCCTTCCCTAAGGACCAACAAACCATCCATGCCTTCTTAGCTTTTTACCAAAGGGGCCTTTACAACGAACCCAAGCCACTTATCCAACCTTGACCGTGTACACAGTCCTTCTACAAACCCCTTCTTTCCCACCATTGCCTCACAAAAAAAACTCCTCCAAATCATGTAAGTGCCGTCTCCACATCACCCTCACAAATTGGGCATGTCACCTCAACCTCAACCACATCCCTTCTCTCCTATGAAGGCATCTTAACCGGAACGCATCACACATGCACAGCGAAGACAGTTTTAAGACCTTAATCATACGCTTTAATTCCCATAGAGCCTTCTAAAGATCTCTTGGACCAAAGACTGTCCCTACCGAGCAAACTCAGAGGGTATGGTTGCCCTACCCTAATCTCCTCCTGGCTTAGCACGCAGCCTATCATATCTCTGGATGTACTCATTCAGTATACATAATTCATGCTGATTTAATCGCTCCAATCATCAACATGTAACCATGATCCGAGGGAAAAGTAAAATACACAAAAGTAATGGAATAAAAATTTTCTACAAATGCAAATTTACACTACACATAATCCTTCTATACAAGATGTAATGGAATGTGAATGTGTTGATAATTCACTGATGTCAATTGAAGTATTGCCTTGTTTCTTCCAACCAACACTATACAAGCTACTTCCTAGTCGTGTTGGAGATAACCATAAGTCTATTACAAAGTAAAATTTTTAAGCCTTAGTTTGAGCTGCGAGTCCAATTCAGACATTCATTCTTTGTGTTCTTTCTGATGCAAGGGATGCTTAAATTGCAAAACTATGGGCAGACACAAAAGGCAATGACCACAGAGAATGTTTTTAGCACAAATCTTTAGGTTATTATATGTAAACAGAGTCAAGAAACAACCTGACCCAAAACATGCATCACTCCTCTTTTAGCATATTCCACCAAAAGAGTACTTCCTAGCATCAACATAACTTATAATGGTTCAATGCAAATAAAAGAGGTGAAGAACAAGAAACTAACTTGCAATACAGAAAACCCGTCATGCCTTCAAGGCTGCAACTCCACCTCCACGGAACATACATACACCTGAAATTAGCTGAGAAGCTGCTCAGAAAGATCAATACTTTGATCTACCGTCACCCTCAGTGATCACATCTTTGAAAGCTCCACCGCTCGGGATCATTGGCAAAACATGCTCCTGATGAGGCACGATAACATCCAGCAGATATGGCCCGGGAGTATCCAACATCTTCTGAATGGCTGCTCTAAGGTCCGCCTTGTGTGTCACCCGTGCAGCGGGTATTCCACATGCTTCTGCAAACTTCAACATATTTGGAAATATTTCATTCTCATTCGAAGGGTCCCCCAAGTAGGTATGAGCCCTATTGGCTTTGTAGAAACGATCCTCCCACTGGACCACCATCCCCAAATGCTGATTATTCAAGAGCAATATCTTGATGGGCAGGTTTTCTACTCTCACAGTTGCCAACTCCTGGACGTTCATCATGAAACTCCCATCGCCATCTATGTCCACAACAATCGCATCAGGCTGCGCAACAGCAGCTCCAATCGCAGCCGGCAATCCAAAACCCATAGCCCCTAGTCCTGCCGAAGTCAACCACTGGCGAGGCTTCCTGTACTTGTAAAACTGAGCTGCCCACATCTGATGCTGCCCGACACCCGTACTCACAATCGCATTCCCATCGGTCAGCTCGTCCAGAACCTGAATCGCATACTGAGGAGGAATAGCTTCGTCAAATGTCTTAAAAGTCAGAGGGAACCTCACTTTCTGCTCGTCCAACTCCTCCCTCCAAGCTGAAAAATCAAGCTTCGACTTATCTCCTCTACTTTCCAATATCCTGTTCATCCCTTGCAATGCCAACCTCACATCCCCGCACACCGAGACATGAGGCTGCTTGTTCTTCCCGATCTCAGCCGAATCAATATCAATGTGAACGATTTTCGCCCTGCTAGCGAAAGCTTCCAGCTTCCCCGTCACACGGTCATCAAACCTCACTCCAAAAGCAAGCAACAGATCAGACTTATCGACAGCATAGTTAGCATAAACAGTCCCGTGCATCCCGAGCATCTGAAGAGACAGATCATCAGCGCACGAGAACGCGCCAAGCCCCATCAGCGTGCTGGCGACAGGAATGCCAGTGAGCTCCACGAAACGCCTCAACTCCTCGCTCGAGTTCAAGCACCCGCCACCAACATACAACACGGGTCTCTTGGACTCAGCTATCAGCCTCAGAATCTGCTCCAAATGAGCCTCCTTGGGAGGCTTGGGGAGGCGGGCCATGTAGCCGGGGAGCCTGATGGGTTGGTTCCAATCAGGAACAACAAGCTGCTGCTGAATGTCTTTGGGGACATCAATCAGCACAGGACCGGGGCGGCCCGAGGTAGCTAGATAAAACGCCTCATTGACAACCCTGGGAATGTCCTCTACATCAAGAACAAGGTAATTGTGCTTAGTGATAGACCTCGTTACCTCAACAATGGGGGTCTCCTGAAACGCGTCGGTCCCTATCATCCTCCGGGGGACCTGGCCGGTGATGGCGACGAGGGGGACGCTGTCGAGGAGGGCGTCGGCGAGGCCGCTGACGAGGTTGGTGGCGCCGGGGCCGGAGGTGGCGATGCAGACGCCGGGGAGGCCGGAGGCGCGAGCGTAGCCCTCGGCGGCGAAGACGCCGCCCTGCTCGTGGCGGGGGAGGACATTTCGGATCACGGCGGAGCGGGTCAGGGCCTGGTGGATCTCCATCGACGCGCCGCCGGGGTACGCGAACACGTCGGTGACGCCCTGCCGCTCGAGAGCCTCCACCAGTAGGTCGGAGCCCTTTCTGGGCTCGTCGGGGGCGAAGCGGGAAGAGAATGTGCCTTCTGGGATCGAGGTGGAGACATTGGCGGAGATGGAGCTGGAGATTCGGAGAGGGCGTTTCTGGAGATTCGTGGAGGAGGGGAGGTGAATCTGGAAATGGGTATTGCATATTTGGAGAAGACGGAGCTGGAAACAGAAGGAGTAGCAGTAGCAGAGGCCATTGGAGACATAATGGAGTTGCAGTGGACGAGGGTCGACGGGATCATATAACTCATTCCAGTGTGTGTTAGCCTAAGGTCAAAGGTTAAGCCATACTAGTATTAATGTTTTCCTCATTCAGCGCCTCCTATTGTACACAATAATCCCTCTCTTCTTCGCTTCTTTTCCATTCTTCATATTCATATCCGTCCCAACCTTAGCTTCCTTTTCATTAACCGGCTCTTTCCCTGGAGCATCCTCTGCGGCGCCCACCATTTCTTCCTCCTTAACATTAATTACCTGCAGAAGTTCCAAAGGCGCTGCAGCAGGATCAATCTCCCAGCAACCTGCAGGAGCATTTGGACCTTCTTGACCTGTAAGCTTGCAAGAAGGGACCTGGTGTGAGAAACGAAACATCTCTTCTTTTGGAATCCTCATGACCACCTCTGTGTTTTGGTGGCGGCGAAACACTGTCTTGAAACCAGCAACTTTAACCAGGGGAGCAATGAGGACGGCTTCTTCGGTACAATCTTCAAGAACCTCAACCATATCATACTTGTGCATGACATCATTTGGAGTGAACTCATCCCAATCAGAGGACCAGTTCCTATAAAGAGCCCAAACATCAGCCTTCATGGAGACCATTTCACCTTGTGGGAAAAGGAGTTGAGACAGTCATCAACTTTGTACTTTCCTAGCCGGAAATCCCCACAAGTCTTGTAAAACCCTGAACCTATCCAGTTCAGAGGGCCCAGTTCGCTGTTGCTCTTTGCGTTGTCACAGAGATCACGCTGTGAACCATAACGAGGCATTCCAAGCAGCCCACACCTGGTTATCACCAAAGGATCTTTCTGTGCGGTCCTTGTCAAAGTCATGAAAATCTGGGTCAGGGACACTCATTAACTTCAGTCTGCTGCCCGAATTTGCACCTTGTCATTCAAAGGCTCAACACATCTGGTATCAGCCACTGCAACATTTCCACCCAGACGTTAACCTTCTCTTTAATAACCGTCACAGCCTTATCCGTTAGCATTTTTCCAGCTTCAAGCACAGATAGCTCCCTTGCAGCACTTTGTCCAGACATTTCCGGCTCCATACACACTTCCCATGCCATATCTCCCGTTCCCATCAACATTCATCTTCTGCGCCCTCGTGCGTCTTCTCTTTTTAGGTCTATCACCGTGGAGAGTGGACTTGGAAGAGCCAGCTTCTGATCCAGCTGCAGTCTTCTTAAGAGCAGCATTTTTCGCTTCTTCTCTCAATGTAGCTGCTTGTAACTCCTCAATCATTCTCACCATTTGCTCCCTCGATGGACGAGGTACAGTAGAAGCTGTGTATGGTCCTGGCACACCAGCTGCAAACGCGGCCCATGGTGTGCGCCTGCCTTTTGGTGGTGGTTGACTCTCCAATCCTTGAAACTTGCAGCGACAACCCTGACAGAGAAGTTCGTTGCCTTTATGCTGCAGAGCAAACTCGAAATGCATGCAGCAATAAGGGCAGGTTGTCCAGAAGGTACTCGGTCTTGATGCAAAGGAAGGGAAAACATTCTGAGCAGCCGCCATTGACGGGTTCCTTGTTGCCAATCTTTCATATAGACCCCGCTTCTGGTCATATGCCATTTTCTTCATTTTATTGGACAGGAAACCCCAAGCTTCTGATAGAATCTTAAATGCCCCATCCGCTCCCACGGACTTGTTTTTGTCGGGGTGAAGAGCAAGAGCCATATGCTTGTAATGCTTCCGAATTGTATCATCATTGGCTGAAGGTTCCACGCCAATGATTGCGTACCAATCAACTTCGCCATTGAGTCTTTTCTCAGCGGAGCTATACACATGAATGGCTGCAAGCAAATCAGAAAGACCGTCAAGTTGAGGATACAAGGTCTGTGCCTTGAAAGCAAATTTTTTTGCTCCAGCAATGTCCATCTCTGCTAGCTTCTTGTCAGCAATCTCTTTCGCTCTGGCAGCCTCATCTCTATTACATTCCATTTTTTTCGCTCTCAGGTGATTTTCCTATCACCTATCACAAGTTATAATGAGAATAGTCGCAAATGTAATCTAAGACCTAATATTCTGCATGAAAATTAACGACCAACATCCATCAGCCCAAACCCTATAGATTATTTCAGTAAAGAAGGAAGATCGTGATACAAGCACACATACTAATATGAATGCTTCTAAATATCCATAAGCTCCAAATATTTTGACTAAACTAACAAAATTCTTATTCGGAAAAGTCCAAGTTGTAGTAAACCATTCGGAAAAGTCCAAGTTGTAGTAAACCACCAGCAAACAAGGAATCAATAGGTGTGGTTTATACTGAAAAGGCGACAGTACTTGTGAATAACCGACGATCTCAAATTACAAGTGCGGTTGTACTAATTTTATACTCTTTTTTTGGATCCACTCAACGACAAATATTCTAGAACCACTTCATGTACGGAGCAATTAAATGATGAACCTATAAATCCGCAGAAGCCAATAGGGAAAGAGGTTTGATCCTCACAATAGCCAAGGATCTCAATTACAAGCTCGGTTATATTAATGTTGCCCATTTGAGTCCATAAATTCCAAATTCTAGATCTGTTTCAGCTGAGAATGAATGGATACGCTCGTTAAATATTCCAAATTCTTGTGAGTTACCAAATATATCAAATGCTTTTCGAATCGGCGAATTTCCAAAAAGTCTAGCAGCTCTTTATTTCAAAACCAATTAAATGATGCATCGTGAAACCCGCAAAAGAAAGTATGAAAAGAATGGTTATGATTCAAAGAAAGTCCCAAATATCTTAACTACAAGCATACCTGTTCTAACGAATGCTTCTTTGGATCCACAAAATACCTAATACGCTAACGAGTAACGACACATCAATTAAATATGCACCGCAAATGCTGAAAAGACAAATATGGAATTCCACAATCACCGAGTATGATATGCATGCAAACTACGTAGTTTAAATCACACGGCTGTCTACAACGACAAAATTCAAACTGAATGAAGAATAACGATGTGAACTAACATTAGGTCATACCAAAATCATTCAAACGAACTACTCGAATGTTATAAGAAACAATTGCACTCACACTAAGAAGCAAAAAGCCTACAAATAGACATGATTCTTATGTCTATTAGGCCTCTCAAAAACAAAAGAAACCGTAGTTCTCTTTTGCACAGCACAATCTCAGTCATCAAACACTTAAAATAAAGCAAACAAGACACATTACACAAACACCCACTTCAGAGGTAGACTTCAAATGCCCAAACGGCCAAAACTGTTGCCATTCAAGGTTCTCAATTTCAGTAATTTCCAGAAATTCCTTAATGATCAATGAACAATCTACAGAGGCAATGAAAGAATCTAACACACAAAGCAGCACAATGAGAGTACAAAAAATCACATGAGAGCTTATATTTTTTTACCTCAGAAAATGAATCGCAGAGTCACCACAGATAAAATTGCTACCAGGATTCTGAATATACTCTTTTTGCCACCAGGATCAAAAAAATCTCACTTTTGTGTAAAAATCTCCAAAAACCTAAATAAGTTTTCAGAAGAAAAATAAAATATAAAAAAAAGTGACCAAGGAGCCTCTTTTTTTTTTCTTTTCTAACTCTTGGAATTAAAAGTATTTTTTGATATTCATAAACCTAAAATCATGTGTATTTATACATGCTAAAATCCTAACCATGGTTAGTTTTCAACCATGGTTTAAGAAAAAAAATACAATTTTGCCATTTCTTAAAATAAAACTTTTGAACATGATTTTAATTTCCAATTAAACAAACATTAAATGCTTGCTTATCTAAGATATTAATTTTTTATCCAGTGAAAACATTACATTTATTATTTTCATAATTTGTTTCATAATCTAAACCCAATTCAATTAGATGCTTTGGTGAACATTGATAACAGTTGATTACCATATTTAGTAGGAGTAGGATCCATGACAGCCTAAGATTTACCTTATTTGAGGTGATTGAATTCAAAGTAACAAACATAGAATATTGTTTTTCAGTTGTTTTGTCCATTGAATCAAACAATGTTCATTGCCATATTATGCAATGTGCAATCAATTTCATTAACTCATATGGATTTCATTGACCCTGATATGGGTTTGGCTAGGTACGTGTGAATTTTGCTTTGTGTTCTGTTGTCTTATGAATTTACAGTCTGTGTGCTGGTTTCTTCAAATATATTTCTACTAGTATTGTGTTTCTCACTCCAAACACAGACAAAATGCTTTTGGCACATCAGCTCATTGAAAAGGCCTTATACTTCATGTATCATGTTTCTCCTCCATAAACAGCAATTTTAATCTGAAATGTAAACATACACAACCTTTACAAGTTAGGAATTTTGTACACATGATTTACATTCCAAATTTTCAGTAGCCAAATTTTGGTAAATCCCGATCCACTTCGATAGGTGGAGACTCCAAAATATTTTCTATGTTCAGTGCGGAAAAATAGCACATTTTCTCATGTACCACATAAGAAATGTGAGTCATTAGTATGTAGGAAAATAAGTTAAAGATGGGCAAAGTAACTGTGATATCACTCCATTTCAGCCAAAGTAACTTTCCTTTCTTTAAAATGTAACTACCAGAATACAAGCAGAGATCTAGGATGTGTTCTACAGATGATTGGGCTGATTAGAATGGGGCTTAATGAAAATGTCTATATCAGTTAACAAAATGACAAATGACAAAAGTAAGAAAACTGTTGTTACTTTTTAAATGCACTTTTATTGTAAATACAGCAGTTTGCAACTTATACTGATCCAGAAAGACAAAATGCACAAGGTGCATGAATCTGAACACTTGAGATTGAATTTCAGAAGATGGTCCATACCTGAGTCATTCTGGATACTGTATAACCGGAGAATACATACTTATTATTACCCAATGAAAAGACAACAATGTTAATAGATATAATAAACAAAGAAGAGTGTAATTTAATTTGGATAAACACGGTTTGAGAGTAAAAACAAGGCACTGAACATGGTGGTAACTTTTGTACATCACATTGCAAAATGATGACACAATTCTAATCCATGGCATCAAAACTTGGAGAATACCAACCTAACTCGTCTATGATCTTCTTCATCCTCTCTTCTTGTCCTTTGGAATCCCCGAAGGCTGTTGTGAAGGGGTATACATACGTAACTTTTGTGGCCATACACCTATATGAAGCCACTTCTCCTTTCACCAAGAACTCCACCAAATCCTGTGCCCCAAACCCTCCTCCGACTACCGCTTGCAGATAAGAGCCTGGTTTGATCATTGACAAAAATAATGCAGACTAACGTGAACATCAACGCCTTTTCTCATCGACTGCATATATTGATTAATTCACCAAAATTGGGAAACATAATGCTTCTACGGACGCACACCGCTATAAATAAAGCTCCTTATTTGTAGTCGAGTTTGCGTGTACTAGTAGGGAGGAAATAATGATGAAATAAGGAAAACTTGAATGACGGTTTTGTTTACAAATTTTCCATGTAAAATCTCGTGTGTCCATATCGTCTCATATTTTATCATTAATATCGTCTCATATTTTATCATTATATCCTATCTCTATTGGAGCGATGTTTACATTAGAGTATCTCCAACGGGGTTCCATACAATAATAAAAAGTTATTGTAGGGGGTAGAATGCATATACCACTTCAATGGGCTCCCTACATTATTTCTTAGTTTCTGACTCCTTACATAGTTACATGTAGGGAGCTCTCTACATTCTCTCTCCTCTTTTTTTCTCCACCACCACACACTTTATTCACTCGTTACATTCTCTTTTATATTATATTTATTTAATCATACAGTTAAAATATATTATTATCATTATAACAAGGGGTAATTACAGTTGATATTGGTGAACTATGCACATTTTACTATTCATGTAAAAAGTGATAGTTTGGATGGAAAAAACTAATTGTTTGTCACTTGAGTAGAGCTACCCAAAAATAATCGATTTGACCAAACCGAACCG
>JAOWBG010117674.1:0-10947 GCA_028566255.1 Geranium maculatum
CCGCATCACTTGATGCATATTGTATGCCTATTGCAAGCTATGCATTTTGAACACCGTACTTTTTAGGAGTAAAAATTATCATACACATATTATTGCATATTTGCATGAGTACGTCTTGTTTCCTTGCTTCTAATTATATTGATGTTGATATGCCTCACTCTATAACTTGGATCAACATAAAAATGGCAAACAACACAATACTCGTGACATCAAAAGGACAAGACACTGGAAAATCGGTATATACTCGTTTAGGGTTTAGGGCTTGGGGCTTCGGGCTTAGGGCTTCGGGCTTAAGGTTAAGGACTAATCAGACTCAGACTAGTAGGAGATTTTAAGAATATTGGCTAATATTGAGCAATATATCTCAAATAAAATTATATGAGCCTGTCTTTTCAACTTGATACAAAGAGGCTTTGGTCCTCATAGTACTCAAATGTACATAGCTTCAACTGCCTTTTACACTTGTGCTTCAGACCTTCTGCTTCAGATTAGTCATTTTTGTGGCACCTTCCACCATAAAGTCTGAAATGTTGATGCGACGCCATGCTGAAATCTGTGTGCTATGTCTAGATCGGGTTTATTCATACCAGAAAATAGCCACTGGTAATCAGATAGGGCGGCATCAGATAGGGGTTCTAAGAACTCACACTTTGCCAAAATCTCGGGTGGAGGAGCTCCGGCTACAAGGTTTGTCTCCATCTTTGGCTTCCCCTGAACGTTCTCCAAAGGCACCTCAACTTGACGACTTTCGAGGGAGGAGGGAGATGCACCTGGGACTACCTCCTGCTTGAAAGGTTGCGCTCTTGCAGGTTGCAAGCAGAACTCTATCCATTGATGGACCAAAGGAGACGGTCCTCTAACTCCCCCACCCATTTCTTCTGTTTTAACTTTACGAGGAGCGGCAGGAATTGCCTACAAGTAGGAAATAACTTATACTTCAAAGGGATGTACATTTTTAATCACAACAAACCTAGGAGGCACATAAAATTGAAAATGACAATGTATACTGGACATGGCACAACAATGGCTGGTGTTCCCTATTTTTATTTTTATTTTACTATTAAAAATAAATACCATAACAGCAATGGTTGATAATTTCAAGTAAGATCGTTGACACTTTGTGCACGTTATGCCTTTTGATAATGGCAAATGTCTAATCTACGTCCTGTCCTTTATCTGGCTTAATTCCATGCTTCATAGGGGAAAATCATAAATATGCTGTATTGTTCCTATCTGACTCCTTATAAAATGTGATTTTACCATAACAGTTAGCAGGATCTTCCAATTTGATTACTGCTAACATTATAGAGAGAAACAAGTAATTATCAAATCGCTGATGAAAAAAAAGTAATTATCAAATCAAACCAACAAGATTCTGGGCATACCCACAGATCTGCCCATAAGCTAGCTCCAGAATTGGGAACAATAACTGCAACATCAGACATGCGTTTGGCAACAGGAAGAACATCACTACTCCATCCAACTGCCACCCAGACATCTCCTACTCCAAATGCTTTCAGATAGTGTGTGCTGTCAAATAGTCGAACCTACACCATTTTGAAACATAATAGCAGTAAAGCATACTTACTCCAACTTGCAGGTCAGAGTAAAGTTTTGTAGAAACCTCATAAAGTTTAACTTTGGCATTGATAAGCTAACAGACTAAGCAAGAGATATTAGTTTATATTTATGACTGTATTTAAGGATCCAAGATTCGTCATTGTAAAGTTTAACTATATTGTAGAACGCTAATTGTATGCATGTCTAACAATTCTTTTTGCAGTTCTTAGTAGTGGAGCATCGGACGCGACAATCCAGTGATAATCTCTTGACCAAGTACCTGTTTCCTAAATGATGCAAGATTTTCTTGTACAGCATCCCTCCCGCCTGAGACTTCCAACTGAATGTTACTTGTGTTATAAGATGCCCCCATGTACTTCAAAACTGCACCAACCACTTCTCGAGGACAATTAATCATTGAAATCCTCCCTGCAAGGCCTGGTTGCCATAAATCTGCCCAGTCCTGCAATAGCAATTTACGTCTCTTTAATGGTATATACAATACAAGTAACTGGAAAATACCATTATATCAGTATGACAAGTGATATACTCTCAACGGAATACAGAAGAAGTGGCAGCATATAAACCTTTTAAAGCCACCATAATTTATGTTATAAGCCATCACATCTATTTCATGCTGTATAGCTTATGGTTTTATGCGGTCAAAACATAAAGAAATAGACTCTACTATGTATGTCAACACCATGACCCATAAAACATTTGACAAATCTGTCATGCAATAAAATAAACTCAAATACATATTACCTTTATTGGTGCTACATTATGCTTCTGAAGTTTACTTTTCTTGTACGCAATCACAATGCTACCCCATCGATACGGAGCGGCCCATATTTTACCTTCCGGGTCAATTTCGCCATCATGGTTCCTGCGTAGATATATCTGATACCTTTTCAGCGAGTAAAACAACAATATAAATGGAGGAATAATATCAGAAATATCGGTGATAGATATGATGATTCATATGTGAGACAGACAATACATGACTTATACAAATATCATAAACACATCGATATGTACTAGTAAGGATGCGAAAGAAAGAACCAGTTGTACTCTTACTTTCCATCTTTCACTTAATCCTTTGAACCATTCTTGGTCTTCTACCTCTTGAATTGGTTGAATAATTGATTTTTGCACGGCCAAACTGAGCCATGAGTCGGCAACACTGACAATATCCGCTGATGCTGCGGATTTAGGCTTGACAGTAGCTTGAGAGAGATCAGAAAAGATACCCTCAAGAGTTGCGTCAAACTTAGACTTAAGCCTCAAACTTTTTCCTTGAGATTGGACGAAATCCTACAGGTAAAAGAAGATGGAGTGATCACATAATCAAAGATTAGATTGAGAAAACAGAATTAACAATGTAATGTAGAAAACCTTAATCCAAGAAGGAGGCACAGAGGCACGGAGAGCAACCAATCTCAGATGGACAGTCAAAGGAAAAACTCTAGCTTTATCTTTAAACTCCTCCTCGCTAGTCTGATCAATTGCTGCAAGAGAATGTACAAAAATTAGCAATTGTAAAAGTTAATGGATGTAGCTAGGTTTTTGGAAATACCTTGAACATCAAGAGCTCGAGCAGGAGGAGGCAAGCTGCGAAAGCCCAAAGCAAAGGTGCAAGCTGCGATAAAAAATAGGGAAGAAGAAGCGGAGAGGCGGAGGAGGTTTGAAATGGAATTGGATGGAGGCGGAAATTCCTCGGAATCAGGATGCGATCTGTTGAGATTGGAGGATCGGAGACGGTGAATAGCAGTGGGTATACGAGGGAAGGTTGCAGAGATACGGCTTGGACTGTAATTGAATGATTGTACTGAGATTGAATGAGAGAAACGACATGGTGCAGATAGAGTCATATCTTTCATATGGGTTTTGAAAAGATGCAATTTTTTTCAGGTAAGAGATAGGAGAAGAAGAGGGTGAGCTTGATTAATTCATTCTGTGATGTGCGGACAAGAGAAGAAAAAGAAGAAACTAGGAAGAAATCGAGTGAGAGCTATGGCTTTGGTGCGGGTTTTTGGTTAATCCCTCAAAAACTAGGTAAAGGGTTTCCTTTTTCTGCTTTCATTTATGCGATAAGCTGCTTTTAACTACACTTAGAATAGTTAAACGAGGGTTTATCTCTTTTAGCTCTCTAAGAAGGGTAGGGTTTTATTTTAATTAACTAGTATAATTTGGGTGGGGCAGCTTTTAGGCAAAATACTACGCGTTTTCAACGCGGAAAAAAGACAGAATTCTGACCTACATTTCACCATTTCGACCCACAACCCGGCCCATGACCCGATCCAAAGTCCGACCCATGACCCGACCCAAAGTCCGACCCATGACCCGATCCAAAGTCCGCCATATGACCCGATCCAAAGCCCGGCCCATGACCCGATCCAAAGTCCGGCCCATGACCCGGACCTAAATCCGGTCCACGACCCGGCCCAAAATCCGGTCCACGACCCGGCCCACGGGCCTACAAAAATCCGACCCACAACCCGCGCCCACCCCAATGGACCGACCCGAAATCCAACCCATGACCCGAACCACGGACCGCCCCAGAATCCGCCTCCCTCGCGAGACCGTACCTCCCTTGCCAAACCGAGACTCGGCCCGAGCAGTTCGAGCCGCCCCGCTCACTGCCCAGCCTCGTCGAACCATTCCCCAAGCTTACCCAGACTCACCCCCACGTCGGAGCTCCGTCTCCGGTGACCGGACGGTCACCGGTCCGACCGAACTCGAACCCGTCGATTTCTACCCAAAAATTAAATTAAAAGCACCAAAATTCCCCAAATCAACCCACGAATTCGAATACCCAACTAAAAGTCTAAGAATCGAACGATTTCACTAACCCTAGAAATCGGACTCGACGGAAATCGGTAAGAAGTGGGTACCTGGTTGAAGCCCTCGTCGCCAGGAGTCCGAATCCGGCGTCTGTTTGCCGCGGCGGTGGCCGGAAGGCCGTCGATTTGGCGCCGCCGCTCCTCTGCCCTCTTTCTCTCTCTCTCGAATTGATACAGAAGAAGAAGAAAGAGCGAAGAAGAGAGTCTGTCTTCTCTTCTCTCACGCGTATCAGACGCACCACACACACACAAATAAATCACACACACGCACAAATGAAATGCACACACGTGTAAACCAAATCATAAAAATCTGAAACACAATTATTATATTTATAATAATTTAATCTTAACTTTTAAATAAATAAATAATATAATATATAATTATTTAATTAAAAATCTTTAGTCATTATCATTCTTTAAGTGTATTTTATACTTATTCGTTTATACCCGCTAATTAAAATTTCGGTCCGAACCAAAATATCCCGACTGAAAAATATTATGTCCAAAAATATTTATAGGGTGCCAAGTATTTATTCCGCGCTCGAAACAATTTTCCGAGACGCGATCCGGTTGAAAAATAAATTTCCCGACCAAAATGTCAATTCCCGCTTAAAAACGATAAAATCACAATATTAACATGAAAACGGACTTATAAAATTTTCACTGGACCACTATACACTTTTCAGGTCAACTTTAGTCAAAGTCCACCCTCGAGTTAAAGTTCGGTCAAACACCAAAAATATTTTGAACCACTTTCGAAAAAATAAATTTTACAAAAATAGTAAACCGGACGAGGTCCTTACACCTTCAAGGTCTAAGATTTCATCATTTCGCTTTTCTCTTTGATTTTTTTTATTCTTGTAACTTTTAAATTTCACGTCTTGATTATAAGTTAATAACTTATAGTTATGGGTGCTAGGTTATATATCATGTTTTAATGATTTTCGGATTATGAATTGATTTTGGATGCATGTTGTGAATTGTTGTTTATATTTTCAGTGCTTAATATTGATGAATATTAGGTGCTTGTGTCAGTTGCAATGTCGAGTCTGAGATGTCTGGTGAGTGACCAATGCATCGCAATTAAGGTGGTTCAACTATTCGGGACCTCCATCCCTTAATTGTCATGCTCATGGCATACTCGAAATGTGTTATAGCGTGAGAGGGATAGTAGATATCTCGAGTTTAGGCGGGCTCCAATGCTGAGAGATGGAGTTGATATATTTGTGAACATATGATTTTCTCTAATTGCGTTATTGATTATTTGTAATCGTTGATTTTTAGAGGCAGGGTTACCTAGCACCCGTGATTGTCTTAATTTTGACGGTTTCAAAATCGTTGCCTGCATGCATTATTTACCAGTCCCATTTTTCAATTTTGTACTAACTAATATATATGCATCTCTATAATGCATTTTACTTTACACTCGATATCGGTTTTATTACTTGTAACGATCGTGTACGCTTGCGCATAATCAGCCAATGGGAGAGAGAATATATGAGAGATAAAGTGAAAGATGATGATGGATGAGAGGATGAACACGGGAAAGAAAGTGGAAGCACCAAATATTTAATCAAATTTCGTTATCTTACACAGCCTAACACCGTTAAATTTCGTTAATTAAGTTCTCAACATAGCTCCATTCACCCATAACTCAATCTACATATCTGGGACCGTAACAGTCTAGCATAAACCATAATTCCAAAAAGTCATTCAAAAAAATATTAAGCTCGAACTCGAAATAATAACTCATAAAAGAAACATATTATAAATTAAACCTCAAACAACCATAGGTTAAAACTTATAAAGTAATACCCCTAATAAAGGGGCAAAAATATTAACTAATGAACACTAAAAACCCTTGTTTAATGCAAAAACTCAAATTAATAAAGCTCAAACAAAAGTTAATGTAGATATAACATCAATGAATGTACATTTGACGCAAAATAATGGTCAGGAAAATCCGACCCACATCCTGACCGAAAAAATCCAGCTCACGACCCGACCGAAAATCTGACCCATGCCCGACCCAAAATCCGGCCCATATCCCAACCCAAAATCCGACCCATAACCCAACAGAATTCATTATGAAGGTGAGCTGAATCTTCTGGAAGCTCTATATTTTGTATCTGATATCCGATTTGGGCCCATGATATATCAAAACGAACGTTTTGTAAAGATCTACAAGTTCAAAAGCAAGCCATCTGTCAAATCTCTATTGTGCGTCAAAGAAAAGAGTCTCCAAAATAAAGACGAATTTCTTTAGGGTTTAGGGTTCAGGGGTCAGGGTCAAGGTTTGGGTTTAGGGTTTAGGTTTAGAGTTTAGGGTTTAATCCGACGGTCCATTTTCAATTTCAGATAAAAATCGACAAACTTGACTAGGTAGAAACGATTTAATTTTTTTCAAAAGTATTTTTATTACTTTTGAACAATATTACACACCTTGGCAACATCCTTTTACAATCTTGTTTGTAACACATGAATTTTTTATTAAGATTAAAATAATAGATGTCATTGCGTTATAAATCGGGTATTCGAACAATTGCCTAAAATTGGAAAAGAAAACAATTGTCCTAGCAAACCCAATTTTATTATGACATGGAAACGAAGTCAATATTGTAAATGAATTAGAGATTAAGTTCCAATATCAGCAACAAAAAAGAGAGTTAATACTCAATACACTCAAATCATAACAAGACAACTTTATAAAAAACATACATTAACATGGAGAACTGCAAAAATTACTAGTTACAGTGATTACCAGCATCAATCCTCAACAAAAAAACAATTATTTTAGCGAACCCAATTTTATTGTGACATGGAAACGAAGGCAAAATTGAAAACGAATCAGAGTCTCAGTTCCAATATCAGCAACCAAAAAAGAGAGTCGATACTAAATACTCAAATTATAACAAGACAACATAATAAACAGACGTACATTAACATATAAAAACTGCAAAAATGACCAGAAACAGTGATTTTACCAACATCAATCAATCCTCGTCAACCTCTTCTCTGATTTTCCTCTGCAGCTCATCCTTGTACTCCTCAAACGTTCCTGGGAAAGAACTAACAGTCCCTTCGTCCACAACCCAAATCTGGCTCTTCTCTTCGTCTTCACAGACCCTCGATATCAGCCTCGAGTCGTGACTCACCAGCACGACCCCTCCCGTGAACTGGTCCAGCGCGTCGGCTAAAGCATCAATGCTCTGCATATCCAAATGGTTCGTAGGCTCGTCGAGCAGGAGGATATGAGGATTCGACATCGATATTGATGTGAACACGACTCGAGACTTCTGGCCTCCCGACAGCTTGGCGATCGGGGTGAGGTGGTTGTGGCTCGGGAGCCCGAACTTTCCCCAGCTTGGCACGAACGGCCTCTTGCTTGCTCGGCCCCTCCTGGCCGGGATGGAGCCGGAGCAGGTACTGAACGGGAGTCTCGTCCATTGTCAGGAGGTCGACGAAGTGCTGAGAGTATCTCCCGATCCTTGGCTTCTGACTCCTCCTGGCTTCTCCCACTGACGGGGGAGAGGTCGCCTGCGAGGAGGTTCAGGAGGGTGGATTTCCCGGCTCCGTTGGGCCCCACGATGGCGACGCAGGTCCCCATGTCGATACTGACGTCCACGTCGGACAGCCTGAAGTCCTCGCGGTTCGGGTAGCTGAAGCTGACCTCGATAAGCTGGAGGAGCGGCGGGGTCAGCTCGGTGGGCTCGGGGAAATGGAACTCCACCGTGTAGTCTCTCCATTTCGTCAGGGCGTCGCTGATGGGCTCGTCCTCGTCGACCTTGCCCTTCGCCTTGTTCTTCGCCTCCTTGGCCGCGGCGTGCTTCGCCTTCTCCTTGTCCTGTTGGTAACGGCTCCCAGACTTTTTCACCGCCTTCAGCTGCTTCTCATAGGTTTCGAATTTCTTATTAGACTCCTTCCTCCGTTTCTCGTAATTACCCTCAAATTCCCTCAAATTCATCGAAGTTCCCGCGGTAGCTATGGAGCTTCAGGTCGTGGAGGTGGATGATCTCGTTGCAGACGGTGTTGAGGAAGTCTCGGTCGTGAGAAACAACGACCAAGGTTTTTTTCCATCGACAGAGGTACTCTTCTAGCCAGAGGACGGCCCTGAGGTCGAGATGGTTGGTGGGTTCGTCCAGCAACAAAAGCGTTGGTTGCACGAAAAGCGCCCGAGCCAACGAAATCCTCATCCTCCAGCCACCGCTAAACGACCCGGTCGAACGAACCTGCATTTCCTTGGTGAACCCTAAACCAGCAAGAATCTTCGAAGCCTGAGCCTCAGCAGCGTCTGAGCCCATAATCTGCAATTTCTCATATAATTCAGCCAACTTCTCTCCGGCGTCATTGGCATCGTCGTCTTCGTTCTCACCTTCCTCAGCGGAAGCTAAGTTCTGCAACGACGCGGCCTCTTCCCGGAGCCTGACCAGCTCTTCATTAGCTGAAACAACCGCTTGAATGGCACTTTTATCGTCTTCGACCACTTCTTGCTCAACCAAAAGAACATCGATGTTTTTGGGTACCGGAATATTCCTCCAAGCGAGGAGCTTCAATAATGTCGACTTTCCTTTGCCGTTAGGTCCGATCAAACCGTTATTAGTGTTTAATCTCGCCAGGTAAATGAAACGGTGCGTTTTGTTGGAAGAATGAGTCAAGTCCGAGGAGGGAGACGCGGTTTGGTGCGCCTGAAGTCACTGCGAGGGTTTCGCACAGTAGAAGTGGTTCCTGGGTTTTCGCTATGAGCTGGTAGGTTTTTTAGGGTTTTTTCCATTGATTTGTAATCGCTATAAATAAAGATCAAAAGAGCCAGTGTGGGTGTGCTCGAATTAGCGTTTTGCCCAATTTCTGGTGTTGTTCAATTTCTTTGTTCCGATCCACACCAGCTCTGATTTCTCAACCGTACCTCTTACCGTGTGATATCTTCACGGAAGCATTCTTCATGAGTTCTTTCCCCCGAGCTGAAACCGAGAAGTTCTCGACCGTTATGTCCTTAACATTAGCATCCGCGTCATCTTCTCCGTCGAGAACTGAAGCCCGACTACCGATAACGACGGTGAAAGCATCGCGGTCATCCCTGAGCGCTTCCTTTCTGGCCATCTCCACGGCGTGTGCAGCGATCATCTCTTTCTTTTCCCGTTTCTTCAGCTCCTTGTCGCTGATGGCAACCTCGAGCGGCTTCAAGTCATTTCTTTGTTGCCTACCGCCTCGTTTATGGAGGTCAGCTTGTTCTTGGGTTTCCTCGGGAGGAGGGAGGATCTCATCTTCCTCGTCGTCAGAGGGAGGGAGATCGATCCCGTCGGTGTAGGATGGAACCTTTTGAGCAGCCTTCGCCTTGGGCTTGCCGGCAACGCTCGAGGAAGATCCTTTCTTGGGCTTATCGGGTTTTGGCTGGTCCATGCTGGCGAGCAACGGATCATTTCTCTTTCTTCGCGTCATCTTTACCGCCTGGCTTGCCCTTGTTGCTGGCACCAACCTCGTCTTGTTTTTTCCTCCCCATTGTAGAAGTTGAACTGTTGAGAAGCAAAATTAAAGATTTAGTTATATGTACATACCCTATGAGTCTAAATTATGAAACCACTAAAAAAGGCACATCAATTCTTAGGTGAGTGATCAACTCCTGAATACTGCTATGTAAGTATCTCAAAAACGCCATGGGCTAGTCGGGCCGATAACACAAACTAAAGCCATACACAAATTGAACAAATATTCAACAAAACCTGGTATATAACACATCACCTAAATGTAAAGGCCTGAAGGTTAGATTTCCAAACTTTTGAGCAATTTCCTGATCCGTTCCAGTAGTGTTGTAAAAAACGTTAGGCGCACAGAGCTGAACGGAAAATAAATCGGATGAAATGATTAATGGTACAAGTCGGGGATTTTTACACCATTTTATTCCAGAGAGAAGCTGGAACACAATACATCACAGAGCTGTAAGGGCCTGAGGTAGAATTTCCCGAACTTTTGAGCAATCTCTTGATCCATTCCAGAGAGAAGCCGGACTAAATCTTTCCCTAGTTTCCATAACCTATAATGGTCCAATTAAGCTTACCATACTCTTGGTTCTTTTTCTATGTTCACTAAACCTAGGCTCCTCCAATCAGCACAAATAACCAGAGAATTTGCAATGAGTCTAAACAAAATCATCACCAACTAGACTCAATTTACACCAGCTTCAAAGTTCTTAAAACTAATCACTCTAAAATCTTCACCAGACATTACAGCCACTAAAATACTATAAACATCCATGTTCACCTACAAGTTTCAAATCTGAGCCACATATATAAAGTGTGCAGAATCGAATGAACATAATTGAAATTACCGCAGAACCGAATCCAAAACCAACAGATTCCGATTCAAAACCATGAAATTTTTCTCTTTAAAAACAGATCATCGAAACTAAAATCATATGAAACTTGAGAATGAATTCGAAATTTCCCCAACTCTGACAAGTACCGTGCAACTGATCAGAAAATGAACTCGTATTCAGATATACATATAAACTTGTTTACCTAAATCGACGGAGGAGACTGAACCCAGAAGC
>JAOWBG010118784.1:0-10935 GCA_028566255.1 Geranium maculatum
ATTTTGAATAATTTTCTTACCAAATACCAATTATGTTAAACAATACAAATAATTTTTAGTTTAGAGAAGAAAGTTTCTTATTTTCACCACAAAAGCCACTGAGATACTAGTTGCTAAATTAGCCAAGGCTGCCATTTTAGTAAATAAGTTTCAATTCATGTCCACTTTAAAAGCTTTCCTAATGAATTACATCCAGTGACTTCAACACAACATAATTAATAATTAATTAAACAATTTCCAATCTCATAATGAATTATTAAAATTAAATGAAACCCAAAGAAAACCCTTTA
Source organism: Geranium maculatum (assembly GCA_028566255.1). Taxonomy (NCBI): domain Eukaryota; kingdom Viridiplantae; phylum Streptophyta; class Magnoliopsida; order Geraniales; family Geraniaceae; genus Geranium; species Geranium maculatum. Next base: position 291 of record JAOWBG010118784.1, read on the forward strand.
AATCATCATCTTACCTTAAAATATGAATGTAAAATAAATTCTGTAAAAATTATAAGAGATAATTAAAATGAATATTTAATAAAGTATGAATTAGCAACATAATTAGATACCACTTGAATATGTATTTAATAAATATAGAATGAAATTAATTTTAATTACCAATAAATATGAAATCTATAGAAATAATATAAATATTTTTTGACCATCTTCTGAGACCAACAAAATCGCCTCTCTGGTTTCTCTGATTCCGGCAATATAAAATAGACCCTTTTCTCTCTCTCTGAGTCAATTCATGTCGTCGATTCTCTGGGTAAGTTTCTGATTTCAATTCTAGTGCCCAGAAGATCTAAAGATTTGGTTTTGTGATTTGTTTTTGTTGCTGTGAAAATGGGTTTGATTTGATTTCCTGCGAATTTGTTGAATCAAAAGCTTGCTTCAACTTGACGCGACTGTGAATTGAAAATGAGAGGTCCATCTCCGATCCCCATTGAAACTCGACACCGATCCTCAGCTCTATCATCGTTAGTTCCTCTCTGATTTCCTCAATTTTATGTAATTCGTTGTTTGGTTTTATGATCTGCTGCTAGGGAAGCTTGATTTGAGCTTCGTTGATTGAGTGGTTGAAATTGCATTATCGTGTATTTGAGATCTCTGTGAATGAGTGGCTTTTTGTGAGTTTGTGGGTCTCTGTTGAATTGATGGTTCATGATTTGGGCATTGTTGATGTTGGGAGTGTATTGGTTCTGTAATGCAAAGTGTTCTCAAATTGAAGAGGGTTTTTGATTTTTGTTCAGTGTGAGGGTTTTTGTTTAGTTCAGTAGCTGATTTTACATTTTGTTCCTAGTATTTGTTGTTGGTCTTTGATATTCCTCTGATTTGGTCACATTTAGCTTTGTTTTTAGTTCATATCTCCATTTCTATGCATTGTTCATCTCCATATCTAATTTCAAACGTTGTTCAACATTGTTAGGATAATGGTTCTCGTAACTTTGCGTCGTGCTAGTTTCTTAGAGACGAGTTGTGTGCAACAAGTTTGTAGGAGCCTTTTTATGTTTGACCGATTCCTTAACTTGGGACTTTCGGTTTGATGACCCTGGTCAGTAGGACTGTTGCATTGCCGTATGATAAAAGAGCTGCACTGTTTCCATCTTTCTAGTCCACTTTCGTTTTCTGCCATATCTTTCAAATTTACGAGTCTAGAATGAAATTGCTCCTTTTACCACAACTAATGGAGTGTGGAACTAGGTGTTTCATTTAATGCTCGGTAAATACGTATAGTTTGGTTATGAAGGTAACTGAAAGCTGGTTATACGAGACTACTGCTTTTTGATTTGGTGCTATATTGGGCTTGAAGTTTTTAAATGGGTAAATCAAAATTTCTTATTTTTGGATGCCTATGTATTCGACTGTGTAGCCATTTTGGTATTATTCAGTTTCATTCATTAAATAGTATAAAGTACTTTGAGGTATGTTTGGTTGCTCTATAAACTAGCATCTTCCATCTTTTATAGCAATTATCATAATTAAGATTCTTGTTTCCTATTTTCTTATCTTCTTGCTATGGAAACTAGATAAAGAAAACTCTAGTCTCAATGCTACATGATAGTATAGTTGCAGCCCTTGTTCCCACCTCCTTTTCTTTTTCTTTTTGCTGCGGCCCTTGTGGATGTGCATTTACTGCATTATAGGAGAAGTTTCAGTATATGTCACCTATATAATGATGCAAATATGTATTGCACTGACCTATTTATGTTGTAAATGGGTCGGAGGTTCTTTCTTTGGGCGGTGACGCATAGAATTGTGATCTTTTAAACGTAGTATAGATAATTATATCTATAGTGGTTTTGTTAGGCATACACGTATAAGGTTACATAATTGTGATGGATGCACATGAAATTATGTACAACATCTTTACGGTTTTTTTTCCATTTCGTTATTTCATCTAGGTTTACTGAAGATGGTAACAAACGTAGGCCCCAAAGGGGAAGAGACGTTGAGAAGGCCCTCCACACTTCTGTCCTCGATAGAAATTTTAACTGCAAATTACATGCCTTCAAACTTCTTCTAGTTATTCTCGCGCTGGGAACTTTCTTGACGCTCTTCCACTCTCCAGCCGTGTATAACACAGACCGGCCAGCCAATTACGCATCCCGGTTTGTCCTCTTGTTTTCTCATCACACTTTTCATCCATTAGCACTATTTAAAATTGTTATAAGTCTTAATTTTTAATTCCAGGGGCAATTTTATCGTTTTTATACAAATACACACATTTTGCAAAAAAATGCAAACAACCCTGCACCTTTTCGTAATTTTCTCTTTAATTTAGTATCTTTACATTGATTTTTTTTCTTTTTCTTTTTTATATGCAGGTCCGGTTTTGTAGACAGATGGATGTGGGAAACTGCTACAGAAGATCACCGTTACATGTCATCTCTAGATATCAATTGGGACCAAATCGCAAAAGTTTACGAGAAGCTGGCAGGCAGGAACGAGTACCAGGGGATCGGCCTCCTAAACTTCAACGACAGCGAAATCGACAACTTTAAGCAGTTAACTCCAGACACAGAGCATGTGGTTCTGCACCTGGATTATGCTGCAAATAACATAACTTGGGAATCCCTATATCCCGAATGGATAGACGAGGAAGAGGAATTCGAGGTTCCCGTATGCCCTTCCCTGCCTCACCTTCAGATTCCTGGAAAACCGAGGATCGACCTCGTTGTCGTCAAGCTCCCATGTGACAAGTTGGGAAGATGGACTAGAGACATCGTGCGATTACACTTGCAGCTCGCAGCAGCGAGGCTCGCTGCCTCTGCTAAAGCGTATCACCCGGTTCACGTGCTTTTGGTGACCGAATGCTTTCCTATCCCAAACCTGTTTACGTGCAAGGAACTCGTCGCGCACGAAGGGAATGCGTGGTTGTATCAACCTAACCTGCATGTATTGAGAGAGAAGCTAAGGCTTCCGGTAGGCTCGTGTGAACTCTCAGTTCCTCTCAAAGCCAAAGGTCCGTTTATCTATTCATTCTTCAGTATCGCGTCTTTGGTTTCATAAAATTTCTATTTCCAATCCATTGTTTGATCGTATTTGCATAATTTTACATGGAACGTTTGTTAATTATTACGAGCAGAAAATTTCTACTTGGAAAGGTGCATTTTGATCGTATTTGCATAGTGTTACATGGATCGTATTTTCCCTATAATATCACGTAGTTGCTTTCATAACATTTTGAGAAAATTGCAAAAATGTTGTAACATTTTGAGTGTTACATGGATCAGCAGAAAGTTGCTTTCACGTAGTTATTTTCAATCCATTGTTTGAGTTAGAAATTTGCAGAAGTTAACTAAATGATAATTCTTCCGAACAGAGAATTTCTACTCGGAAAGAGCTCATCGAGAAGCATATGCAACGATTCTACACTCTGCGCATATATACGTCTGTGGGGCTATCGCTGCAGCGCAGAGTATTCGAATGTCGGGTTCCACGCGCGATCTCGTGATACTCGTTGACGACACAATCACCGAGTATCACAGAGGCGGCCTGAAGGCTGCGGGATGGAAGATCCACACCATCCAGAGAATCAGGAACCCAAAAGCCGAGCCTGAGGCGTACAACGAGTGGAACTACAGCAAGTTCCGCCTCTGGCAGCTGACGGACTACGACAAGATCATCTTCATCGATGCGGACATGCTCATACTGAGGAACATCGACTTCCTCTTTGAGATGCCAGAGATATCGGCCATAGGCAACAACGCCACGCTCTTCAACTCGGGGGTGATGGTGGTGGAGCCCTCGAACTGCACGTTCCGCCTCCTGATGGACCACATCAACGAGATCGAGTCCTACAACGGGGGCGACCAAGGGTACCTAAACGAGATCTTCACGTGGTGGCACAGGATCCCGAGGCACATGAACTTCCTGAAGCACTTCTGGGAGGGTGACGAGGAGGAGAAGAAGGCGATGAAGACGGGTCTCTTCGGGGCCGACCCTCCCGTCCTCTACGTGCTCCATTACCTCGGGACCAAGCCGTGGCTGTGCTTCAGGGACTACGACTGCAACTGGAACGTAGACATATTGCAGGAGTTTGCGGGCGATGTAGCTCACAGGACATGGTGGAAGGTGCACGACGCGATGCCTGAGAACCTGCAGAGGTTCTGCCTGCTGAGGTCGAAGCAGAAGGCGGCGCTGGAGTGGGATAGGAGGCAGGCGGAGAAGGCCAACTACACGGACGGGCACTGGAAGGTCGAGATCAGAGACGAGCGATTGAAGACGTGTTTCGAGGAGTTCTGCTTCTGGGAGAGCATGTTGTGGCACTGGGGAGATAAGAACTGGACTGACAATGCTACTGCGACTCCGGCTGCGCCTGCCATCGCTGTGAAAGCTCTCCCGTCGTCTTTGTGAGGAGGTATAGCCTTTTTTGATATTTTTCTGAACTTCATACTTAAAAAATTTCAAGTGGGTTATGAGATATGTAGTTGTTGGTGACATTGGGTGGTATAATTTTCAGTTTTTCACTGGAATTTGTTTCTGCATGTGTTGGTATTGTCCATGGAAATGATTTTACAGGAATTATTGATCATTGTGAGTGATTTGGTGCTTCTCTGGTTGCAAGTTTAGATCAAGAGCTGTTTTTGGTTTTTGTATTTGGGATTTTTGTGTCTGACATGAGTTGTAGCTTTTCTTGTGTAGTATGGAATTGCAGATGAATCTGAATCTGAATCTCATAACTGATGGGACATTGGCCCATAGATAGGAATGATTAATTGGACATAATTCAGTGTTCTAAAAAAATGCTACAAATTAGTCAATCGGGTGAGTGTTTAGTAAAGATTAATCGAAAAATAAATTAGATTAAAAAATTAATTAAAAATTATAAAAAATTAATCAGACAAGTCAGGAATCTTTACAACTTTACCCTGATTTGAAATAATTTTTTTTGAATATTTTAGATATACAAGGTATGGGGTAGATGGTTTTTCCTCATCCTTGGAGATTTTGTATCTCCTCCAGACCCCTGAAAAATTTTACACCCCAATCAAGTTAGAAATTTTTTTCTGTGTCGAGTTCGAAATATTTTGACATTTTTAAACAAATGCACTAGACCAAGTGTGGATTCAAACCGGTTAGATTTGGTTGGAGTTGATCTAATCTATTTATTTATCTAGCAGATTTATTTAATATTTACTATTTGACGATAAATTATTACATGTTATTTGAGATTCTTCTTCAAATATTTTCTTACAAATAGAAAATTTACTTATTTTGTGTACATATATATTGGTATTTTATTATTTTGGTCCGGTTCAATTTAAAATCGAAATGAACTATATCCAGTCTGATCTACATATTATTAGACTTATTCCCAGCCGTAGTTGCACGTCACGTCACATCACATCACATTAATAATAATTTGATTACACTAATCTTATATTATATGATTAGCTTAATTTTAATCCCTTGATTTCCTTGCAGTGAAATCAACCCCTTGAATCTTGATGAGTGTTATTAGAACCACAAAAAGAAAAAGAATTCGAAACTTAATAGGATCTCGACATTGTGACAAAGTACTTTATTTCGAACGCCGACTCGATATTCCCTATCAGTTAGGGATATGAAGTTTTCGGGATGAACATAGACGGGCAGAGAAAAACCATCCTGTTGTCATTCCCATTGATATCTTCGATCACATTGGATCAAAGACATTTTCTGAGTAAGGTAAGGTCGGGGGAGAGAAATATTAACAAAAAAAACTTAGGTTTCGGATGAGATTATGATATAGATAGGGATCGGGTTAGGACCCGAGCACAAAAAAATCCGTCTCGTTGCCATTCCTATAACTCACTCGTCAAATCACGGGCCTAACTATCCTTAATAGGCTTTAGGCCCATTTCACGTCCCTTCTAACATCCAAATGCATTAAAATTAATCAGTTTTTTGCTGATTAAAAAGCACTTCCAATAACCCAACCTTAATCCAAACCAAGCCGCTTCCACATAATTATAGCATTTCTTGCAACATTCATGCTTAGGAAGCTTCCTATGATTCTGTTATAATATTAATTAATTGTCTACCGAACCCTTAATTACTTGCATTAGGGTTAATACAAAACTAGCAAACCTATTTGGTCAACTTTTGCTTTGTGTTGTTTCTAAAAAATGGGTCATATTCGTTGCCTTTGTTCTTTCACATTAATTGGTTTCGAGTGGTAATGCGTACGCACAAGTTTTGGTTACACTTTAATTTACATACCTATTCTTCACTAAAACCCAACACTTAATTTCTAAAAATGGTTCATAATCTTCATTATAGACTATCTAGTAATAAATCACTTTTTTTATTTACACTCAAGCTTCAAATTGAGATAATAATTGAAATATAATAGAATACAAGAAGAATTATTTGGGCCGGTTCAGAGTACATGTATGGAAAACTGATCGGTCATGAACCGATTAAAAAGTCTACACAATAAGATGTCTATAGTTTAAAATTTTGTCCACCCAAAGTAAACGGTTCAATTTTTAATTAAAAACCGAATCTGACGAACAACTCATACACAACCCTGAATTAATTTTCTGATTTCTGATAAATTAAAGAAAAACTAAAAGTCGGGTATCTCAACTTTCTTGAATGACTGTATAACTTATAATTTTAAACTTACCCATTTTTTTTCTTCGGAAGGAATCAAACACTCTTTTACACATCATGTCTGAAACCTACTCATTCCTTTTGGTTTATCAAACCCTTTTTAACACATTGTTCCCACACTCTCTTTACTCAAAAACAATGTCTTCTCCAAAGCTTAGTGAACTCCAACAAAAACTAACCCAAACTCACTTATCACTCCCAACACTATGCAAAACCCTAGCCATTGCCTCCGGCATGTTCCTCTTCTCCTTCTACGTCTTCTTCCACCATCCCTACGCCTACAACCGCCCCGCCGCCCTCATCGAACTCCCTCCCCCTGTTACGGACCCCACCAACCTAACTCACATAGTGTTCGGCCTGGTGGGGTCCATGTACACGTGGAGCCACAAGAGGCCCTACGTGGAGTCTTGGTGGCGCCCAGGCGCCACTAGGGGCTACATCTTCCTCGACCGCCCCCCAGCGGCCGAGGACCTCCCCTGGCCGCCCACGTCACCTCCCTGGCGCGTCAGCGACGACATCAGCAACATGTCGGTGTACTCCAAGTTCGTGCGCCCCGACCACATGAGGATCGTGCGCACGGTGCTCGAGACGTTCAGGGAGGGTGACATGGGCGTCAGGTGGTACGTCATGGCCGATGACGACACCGTCCTTTTCTTGGACAACTTGGTGGAGGTTTTGGGAGGGTACGATCATGAGAAGTACATGTACGTAGGGGCAAGTTCGGAATGTGTAAAGTCCGACTCCGACTTGTCGTTTGACATGGCCTTTGGTGGGGCAGGGTATGCTTTGAGCTACCCTTTGGTGGAGGTTTTGGTGACCAAGATTGATGGGTGTCTTGAGAGGTACCCTTATTCTTGGGTCAGTGATTACTTGATCTACAAATGTATTGATGATTTGGGTGTGGCTCTAACTCACCAAAAAGGCTTTCACCAGGTAATGTTTATATTCATTATATATGTTTGAAGTAGACAATTATACATGAAGATTTTAGTTACAACATTGTTAGATGATATTATATATAGTTCAGGTTTGTCACCATTTCATGTGTAGTCTTTGGTCTATCACCACCGGATATATTTGATTATACCCGACTAACACAAATAATAGTCGGGTTAAATCGAGAATACTCTTTTTCTAGTAGTGTATTATAAGTTTTCGTTTAACTCATTTTTTTTCATTTTTCGCCTTTTCATGTGGTCTTTTGTCTTAAGAACTCTTGTTCGTCACATTTTCTCGTTTGATGCAATTTTCAAAGCCTCTGCCCGTTAGCTATTATGATTATCGTATTAATTTTTTTTTGATCGGCAAGAAATTTTATAAAAACATAAACGAAAGTACAATCCAAGCCCGAGAGAGTGGGAATGAAATACAACGAAAATGCCATCGAATTAATGATTTCCAGCTCATACAAGGTCTCACTTTACACATTTCCATGTTTATCATATTTTCATGTGATCTTCGATGTATGTAACCTCATGTTTGTCACCTTTTATTGTTTGTCGCTCTATTCTTTTTTCAAAAGTCTATGTTTGTCATTTATTTTCGTTTATCATGTTTTTTCGCTATTCGTTATGTATTTAAGTGTCTGTATGTTGCCATTTTCATGTGATATTCGTTATGTAAGAGCCCGTGTTTGTCACCTTTCATCGTTTGTCGCTCTATTCTTTTGTTCAAAAGTTTATGTTTGCCATTTATCATGTTTATCACCTTTTCCGATTTGATGCCATTTTACGATGTCTTTTGTAAAATTTTTTTTACCCGTTTTTAGCCTTTCTTGTTGGTCTTTCGTCTACAACACGATTTTAAAATTTCACACGATATTTAAACTCAGTTGATTTTAACTACCCGTTTCATAACTTGTTATCTTACGCTGATGCTGGATCCACACACACATATAGATTAGACCTATATATGAATTTAACTGAGATCGATGTTTAATATAATTATCATAACAAATACGTATATGTACTGATTATATTTTTTTCGATCAAATACATTGTAGATAGATCTACACAACGACGTATCGGGGCTTCTATCGGCCCACCTCTCGTTGCACCACATCGACATCATCGACCCGATCTTCCCGACCATGAACCGGTCCGAGTCCATAACCCACATCATGCGGGCCGCAAGCGCGGACAGCTCGCGGCTCCTCCAGCAGGCCGTGTGCCACCTACGGCCCACGGCCTGGTCAATCTCCGTGTCGTGGGGCTACTCGGCCCACATCTACGAGCAGATCCACCCCCGCAGCCTCCTCCACCGCCCCATCGAGACCTTCCTCCCGTGGACGCCCGGGACCCAGCCGCCGCTCTACTCTTCAACCCCCGGCGGCCCTCCGACGACCCGTGCTTCGTTCCCCACGTGTTCTTCTTGGACTCCGTGGAGAGGAGGGTGGAGGATGGAAATGTGGTTAGTCGGTACGTTCGGGTGGGCCCCCGGGGGTTGCCTGTGTGTGGGTCTAATGTGTATAACAACTCTGCTGATCACGTATATGAGGTTGTTGTCACTTCGCCAGTGACACCTCTCAGCACGGTCAGATATTCCACTTCTTTTTCGTTACTAAATCGTTCATTTTCGTTCATGTGCATTATAATATTTTCCAGATAGATGATTGCCCGTATAAATTGTTCACACAATACGTATATGTAATTTTCCCTATACGTTATTTATTTATCATTATTGTTAATATTATATTAGAACACGATTTTAATGTTGTCTTATTATTCTGGGGATGATTGCAGGATGGAAGAGTGGAATGTTGCGACGTTCAATACAGAGAAGGAAGTAACGTTACGGAAGTGAAACTTAGAAGTTGTCGAAAAAATGAAATCATTGCTTGATTTGCAAGTAATCATCGTATATATATATATACGTGTATTCGATCGTCATGCATATACATGCTACGAGACGCCATATACTTGTATTTAATTATTTTTTTTGTTCAGACCATAATATGAGAATATGATCGAATTTTGTATGTATATATAACCAAATGTTCCATTTGTTTTAATTTTTCTTATAACCCTACTTTAAACAAGTGTTGTAAAATTTGGCTCAAGTGACCGACTAGTCAGCTATTGATAAGGCTGCATCGATATGAGGTTTAACGCACTATTCTGATCCCACTAAGGATTTATTTGCCGTCTTTCATTGTATTTTATTGATTTTTATGGTACATATGTCTTCACGGTGTTTCGAGTGTGCTTATACATGTTTAGGTCAAAAACGGGTTGAAGACGAAACTTCCTGGAAGCCAAGCAAAAAAGAGGGCATGTCACGGCCGTGACATGACCCCGTGACATCCCAGTGCCTGACGTGCCACCTGGACACACAGACCTGGAGAAATGAAGAAAAAGGGCATGTCACAGACCCATGTCATGGCCGTGACATGACCCCGTGACATCCCGACTTGGAGCACACAAAAGGAGCGTGGAGCGCACGCAGCAAAACAGGAAACCCATGTCACGCCCTGCCATCTCACACCGTGACATGGATTCGACCAACCCTATGTAAATCGCAGATTTGAGAAAGAAAATGACATCGATTTTTAGGGTTTCTTCCACAAAGAGTTGCGACCAGAGAAATGCAAGGAGGGTTTGAGGCTTCGAGATGAGGTCAAGCACTTATTGAAAGCAGGTCGTGAGCATAGGGATCGAAAACATCGACGATCAAGTCACGAATTGAAGAGAAATCGACTGATTTGACGGAATTCGACTCCACCGAATTAGAGTTTCGTTATTTTTTCTTCTTCTCTTTAATTATGAACTTGAATATTCAATGTTAGTTGGTTTTTGCACCATGATTATTGGCTAAACCTGATAATAATGGGTGCTAGGGTTTGATGCATGAATTTTGATATTTATCATTAAAGTTTGTATTTTTATGTATGTGTGCTTATGATTATGAGTTTATATGATTATATGATTGTTGAGGAGTAGTTTATAATCAATATGTGTTATGATACTGATTTCGAAATGATCGTTGGATAACTGACAAGTAT
>JAOWBG010119893.1:0-10931 GCA_028566255.1 Geranium maculatum
ATCTTTGACTTGTCCTTTTTGCCACGAACAACTGAGAGGAAGTCGTTGAACAGATAGGCCGCGAAGTTAGGGTCCATGGTAACGGCAGTGACCTCGGGTTTATCGTTCCCGTGATCCATAAGCTGAATAGATAACTTGGTCGGCTGAGACGACTGCATAGGAATCAAGAAACTTTTATGAGCCCATTTTTGAGTATCTTTGTTTACAATGAAAGGGAAGCAAAGGACTGAAGACCGACACATTCAATCCAATATATGTTCTCGCCGTGAAGAAGAACACGGGCATGTTCATTATAAACAACATCAAAGAACCTTCCAGGTTTTCGGGATTTCTCATATGCATATAGCTGGAGAAGTTTGTTATCCATCTCATCTGCTACAATTGTTTGGAGCTGAGGCAAATATAAAGGAAAAGACAGAATCAACTTTTGTATTTTTATTTTTATTTTTATTTCTATTTGTGGGGAAATCATAAACTTCATACCTGCTTCACAAGTTTATATATCAGCTTGTCTAATGTGAACAGAACGTACGACTGAGTTCCAATGATGGCTCGACAATCATCCTCAAATTTTGTATTATCAGAAGAACCATCAAGTAAACTATAGAGTGCATTCATGAACCTGTCATCACATTAGTGGGTTTAAGCAAGTAGTCACGGATAATGTCAAATAAGTTTAAAGCACTCCTGAAGTTTAAAGGACCTGGCATAGAGATTGGTGGGGCTTGTATCGTTCGATGCCCTCCATTTCCTTTCCGCGGATGATGAGTTGAGCTTTGCCGATTGTATTCTCTCATACAATACCTGAAATATTAGTGACAGTGTATGAGCGTAATAATGTAATTACATGAGACCAATGGAATAAGGGAGCGCCTAATGAAAAAATAATGTGTAAAACCAAAGCTACCTGGTGAAGCCTAAAAAGCACATAGAAGGAATCGTTCCCATAGAAAACCTTGGATTCTTTTTCTTTATCATGCAGTGACGGAGGGATATGCTTTGCAAGAGGCTTTGCAGTCAATAGAAAACGTTCTGAAAATGGTAATGTTGTTCCGTCTCCTTCAACATCATGGGCATCGGCCATGCCCTCAGCCTCACCTTCACTCTCAACTTTATTATCATTCTCGTCATGATCTCCGTCTTGCTCGTGCTCTTCGGGGGAACAATATTCCCCGTCACCAGATGAACTTCCAGAGACATCCCCATTCTCAAACGGGTTCTCGCTGTCCTCTGACGACCTCTGAGGACTTGCCTTGCCTTCATCATCTACATCAACCTCGTTTTCTCCTCCAGCCTCTCCGTGACACATTTCTTCTTCTCCTTGTTTGGACTGATATTGCGTACTTGCAGCATTATCCTTTGCCTTAGGGCCAACCTCAGACCCAGATTCTCCATTGACCGGAACATTATCTTCTTCAAAATCTCCATTAGGGGACAACTCACCCTCTTCTCTCTCGATTTTAGAATGTCCAACAGATTCCTCTCGTAATCCATTGACTTTTATGGTTTCTGCCATCACCCCATTTGCAGGTACAATATCGTTTATGCAATTAACAGCCTGAAAAATCGATAACAAACAACATTTTTCAGGAAGAGGTCCATAACAAGATATGGCCACAAAACAATAAAGGATTATGAACTATTTTGGTCACTGAAGTTGAGGCACATCTTAGCTGTAAAGTTATTTTTAGGGGTAGTTTAGTCCTCAGTTTCAAATTCCACAGTATCATAATTATGCTAGTTAAATGGAATAGCAACATTGGGCCTAATATGCTTCACAATAATTCCCGACAATAAAGGTTGACAAGAATGCTAGTTACTTATAAGCCAAGTAATTAACCTTCCTGAGATGCAGAGAGTGACAAATCCTTATAAGATATATCAAATTTAGATAGATTTACCAATTCATACCTAGAGTCATTAATAAAATGAACCCGAGATAGAAACTTTCGAAAGAAAAAGGAACATGAATTATCTCAATGTATTGCAAGAAAACAAGTGCCTTGCAAGGATGTTCATCTAGCTGTACCCAATTAAATGACTTCAGTTGACCAGTTAACTATTGGCAAGCGCCGGTTGTTCGTTCACAAAACTCAACGGTATTTCAACATGTACTTGAGAAATGATTCTATGTACTGTGAGCAGTAACAAATGAAATGATATAGATACAAAAGTTGAAAAATCATCACTAAATACGTATCTGTCAATTATAATGGAGAATATTTGTAAGCATTTGACCATACCTCTGATGAAGGTAAAATTTCATTGCTAGACTGCGTCTCCAGCCCACTCTCAATAGTGACATCGCCAGATTTGTTAGTAGTAGTAATAAGCCCTTGCAATGAAAAATATATCTCAGGACATTGGCTCATATTGGGATAAATGAAAAATCAAAAGAATAACTTGTCACAGAAGGTTCAAGATGTAGAAGAACCAAATCGAATTCGTAGCATTCTACAAACCTGATGTATTCTCTATGTTGTTTTTTCCATTACTAGGCTCTACTCCGTTAGCAAGTGATGGATTTGAACTGGCCAACTGTTCATTGGCATTATCAAGTTTACCAACCCCAGACATTTCGTCCGCCGTAGATGCATTACCTTGTTGGGCATTACAGATTGTATCACTTTTATGTGCAATATGATTAGCGTCAAGAGAAACATCTTTGTCCCCATTTATCATCGATGTTTTGCAAGAACTTGATTGTTCAAGTAGAGTGCTTTCATCTTCAATTGTGGAAGAATTGCTTGGTTTAGAGTTAATTGCAGCGGCAGCACGACCAGGACTACAGCCACTCTCCTTAACACTAGCAGTGGCACCTTTTATGGCATGATTCTCGACTTTCACAACATCTTCAGTATCCTCGGCACCCTGAGGCCGCGAAGGAACACCAAACATGGCCTCTGAAAAGGTTGTCCAGATCTTCATCACTTTATCCAACTGTTCGGTTGAACAAACTTCTGCACAAGAATATTTAATGAGCTGATACAGATCTTCATGGATTTCTGGGTCAAGATAATCGAATTCCAGATTTGGAATGACGGGTCTCCTATTTCCAGCAGCAATAGCCAGGAGCACGGCATCTTCTTTACGCTTCTTTTCACTTATTTCTTTGATATCTGCTAATAAGGCTGTAAAGTACATAATAACGGAGTCATGAGAATTCAAGAATTGGTACCTAATACAAGTTTCATAAATATTCTATCAGTGCATTAAATATGAACATAATAGTTTGCAAGTTTAGGCTGTTTATTTAGAAGAGGTTTGTGAGCAATTGCCATTAAAAAAGATAACCTAATTCATTTGAGAGGATCAATATCAAATGAGTACATATGATACTTGTAAATATATTGATTCCAAGTAGCAAATCACCTTTTGCGCTCAAGCTCTTTGAATCCTGTTGCTTGAAATAGAAACTACGATGATCGAGTGATTTATGATAATTCTTAGCATAAATTTCAGCCCAAACTTTGTTGAAATCAGTACGACATCTTGCCCATTCTTCTTGCTTTTGCTTCAAACGAGTTAATATAACAGGCAAAGCAAGAGAGGCATTCTTTCTTAACACATCCATCACATCAAGTCCGTGATCACTGTATAAGCGTTCGATGCACCTTAAATTCAGAGCTACAGAACAAATGTTGGGTCAAATGAAATACAGTGAGAAAAATAATATGAAAATAATCTCATAATATGAAGGGCTGTCCTGGAACTGTGTTCCATAAATCAGATTGTAACCTGTGAAGTGTTCCTCGATACGGATTGGACTATGAAGTCTGTCTGTTACAGTAGAAGTATTGTTGATCCTTTCCAATAGTTCTTCGACACGCTTAGTTGTTACATTGACAGACTCTAACAGCATGTCGAGCTCAAATCTGGTAATAATGAAAGAAGTTTATGAACAAGAAATGGTAAAAATTACCAAAGTATTGATTAACATGTTAAGAGAATGATATGAAGAAGTGATACAGGCAAAATTTGAGAAATCACCAAAAAAAATTTCACATTCATACAAAAGGTAAATATTAATGCTATAGCAAATTAAACAACAGCTAATGTGAAGAATAAATAAATATAAGACTGCCATAATTACTTCATGCCTCTACAACATTATGTCACGGGTTTTCTTCAAATGGCAAAGCAGAAAAAGGAAAGGAACAAATAAAATCATAGGTAAGCTCAGACCTGTCATCTTCACATCGAAACAGGCTTTCTTCATACTGATTTTTGCGCATATGTTTAAAAGAGTAGTCCTCACTTCCTGAAGTGACAGATACCCAATTGTCATTCAGTACTTCTGCACCAAGCTCTGTTCTCTGACTTGATGAAGGCATTAGATACTGCATAGCAGAAACATAGAAAAAAATAAGAAAATCAATGATATAAATAGACCCGGAAACAGACCTACCTCCATCCAAACTAAGCGTCCTCGTTAGAAATGATAAATGATTAAGAAAAGGGTGAATGTTTCCTCAAACTTCGTGCATTGTGGAAAGGGAGAGGGTTATTTATTCTTTCACCTTTTCATTCAACTTATGTTTAACTGAGAATAGAGTAAAAAAAGAACAGGCTGACTGCTTTAGTTTCTAGAAAATGTAGATAAATTTCTAGATGAACAAAAACAAAAACTAGGACACTAGATATGTGATGGAAGAAGTAAGAAATCAGTGAAGCATAACATACATTCTTTGGCAGAAGACGGTAGCTAGGGGTACAACGCTCACAGTTAGAAAGGTCAAGCTCCTGAATGGGTTTTGACATATACTTATCCTTGCTGGAAAATAAAGACATCCTTTGACCTCCGGCATTATTGCCTAAGCCTAAATTTCTCTCTCTTTCTCGATTTTCTTGATCTTTAACTCCATCATCTCTCTCACGGTCTCCATCTCTATCCCTGTGCTCTCCCTTCATTGATCTGGGTAAACGTCCATCATTCCACAAGGATTCTGCAAGGAACTAGAACTGTAAGATTATAGTTGTGGAAGTTGAAACATCCAAGTGCATGCACCAATAATTGGAACCTCAAAGGTAAAATATTGAAAGGAAATGGACACACATTGAGCTGTCAGTGTCTTGGTTGTGGGCCAAAACGGCCAGTGTCAAATCCAGCTTATATCAGTTTGACTATCTCATTTTCTATAGCCCAATCATATCATATGGTTAGGCTATACAAAAATGTCGTCCTACCTGATGTAAGCGAGATTTGATACCAGGTCCCCTGGCATGCACCACTTAAGATTGTCAGTTGAGAAGGCCTCTAATATATTATGTATGCGATTGACATCAGTTATCTAATTGGAGTCGCAAATTATTGGTCTAATTTGAAAAATCTTCATTTCCAGTAAAGAATAATGTCGGTTACGAAGAAGAGATACATTGTATTTAGAAAAGCATCTAGATTAAATATAACATGAAATAGTAACTTACTTTTATTCACAACATCAACAAGAAAGCCATCTGCAAGATTGAATGGGGTTAGATACCATCCTGGAAAAAAGGCAAATTAAAGCATCGGTTTTGAAAAGTTACCAATCTTTTCACAACGTGCCAAAAATGAATGAAACCCATCCATAAGATCTGGATATCTTCCAAGTAACTCTCCCACCTGAGACAATGTTGGTATGAGAAATCATTGGTCTAATCAGGAAATTATTTTGTCTATCTACATAATCACGTCAATTACCAATGGTTTTCAGAGGAATGATTCTAAGCGAGTTAGCCCAAAATTGGGTTGCTGTAAGTTATACCTCTCAAGATTTTATAACAGTATTCTGGATTTATTCAAGTTAATCTGAAAGGACTACAAGGTAGATTCAGTTCAATCGAATCAGGCTTGCTAAGTGAGAGGTGACACCCCAAGCAAGTCAGTCTGGCAAGGATAAATTTTTACTTGTTGTACTGAAGAAGCTAAGTTAGTTTTATTAGGGCCAAGCTATAACCTTCTAATCAATTGACTGGCCTGAGACATTAGCTACAACGACAACGACAAGCTGTTATATGTTATCCAACATGATAATCCCATTGGATTGTGCTGAACACTATGAAATCAATAGCAGGTTTAAAATGAATCTACAATCCAACAAATTTATTTAATCTGACATTAGGACTGTTGACAGACTATTAGCATTTCATTTTCTTTTTTCACTTTCCCACGGAAACTAAAGACAATATAAGCCTTTACATTGAATAGGTAGAGGTCGTGATAAGGCGATCCTTTATTGCATAGACAAATCTGGTCAAACACAGGAGCATCAATCGTTTATTGAGCATTGAATTGCATTTCAAGTATTCTTTATCTGTTCATCATGGACACAAATTCTTCCTAATTTAATAATGAGATCTGATGATAAATTCAGTAAATATATTTAGATATGTTTGTAAGTCATACCAAAGACAGCAATTCAGTTCTTGAAATTCTTTCCGTGCTATAGAGATTTAGGCTCTTCAAAAATTCCTGGTAATCATCAGGATTATGCAGCTTCTCTTTCACTTTATCACAAAAGACAAACTCTTGCCTGTAAACACCTGCAACAACCAGATTTAAGTAAGAAATCAACAATGGAAAACAAAAAATGATAGCTATAAATAATTGGCAGGATGGAATGGTAAGAATATAGCTGTCCTAATATAGGAAATTCATTTCAGAACAAAAACAAAACTATGAAAACTCCAGCCAATATTTGAAAAGGATGAGCATATAATCACCCCAAAACTGGCAGTGATAGGCATTGCAATTACTTAGTGATGGAAGGCCCATTAACAGGATAAACGAAATTGACATTCAGAAGTAGTTATGTATGTGTATCCATGTGCGCAATATAATTAGATTTTTTATCATCATAAGAAGATGAAAGTGAAACAGGACGGTTTCAAAAAAAAGATCATCGCCTTGCCCACCTGGATGCAGTTGTTCATCTTCAAGTGTACGACCAGCTCTCCTTTTGTGCTGCAAGCGTTGCATGTTAAAGTCCCTATTTCCATCATGCTTGAAATCCCTATCATCCTGTTCCCAATCTCTCCTGTCTCTATCTTCTCTCCTTTCCTTTTCTTTATCACTAAGTCGTCTTTGATCTCTCTCTACTTTAATCAACATGGCTCTATCATTATCTGGATCAGGACGGTCAACACTGAGATCTCGCTTAACATGTGGTGTGGCGGTCCTTTCTTTCTGACAATTCATATAGATATTGTGTTGGTTTTGAAGTCACTGTAAAATCAGAACATGCACATACATATAAAGAGTAAACTACCTTGTCAAGATGTATCTGTCGAACTGTAGGGGCAGAATTCCTTTCTCGCGACATGGAACTTCTACCAGATGGACCATGATGAGCAGAGGCTGCCGCTGAAGCATCTGGTAGAAAATGAGTGAACTCTGAAAGCAAGTCTGGGTGGTCACGGAAAAGTGTAGCAACCTGCAAAAGGTCATAATATATTTATAGCTCGTCATAAGAAAAGGAAACAAAATATCAAACCCTTCATTTATATGTTAAAAAATATGTAATAACAAAACATACGAGAATGGTAACTATTAGAAGCAACAAACACACCTCCAGATAAACCTCATTAATGGACTTGTTTTCCTTTCTGTACAAATTCAAAATGTCTAAAAATGATTTATAGACATGGTCATCACCTTCGAACCGATTCTGCAAAACAGCAATAAATGATGTTAGACCCCATAACACAAACCTATAACCTCGAATTCACCTACGCAATGATATTTCAACCTTAATTTTGTTTACAAAACTAATAGCTTCATCAAACTCAACAGGCTTCTTTTGATGAGGTTGTTCTTCCTCGGGAGGGAGGGTGATCTCATAACCCTTTGGCAAGAAGGTATTGAAACCTAAAATTAGGTCACGATGCCCTTTGAATAAATCCTTCACCCTCTCTATGACACCAGTGGTATCAATTCTACAATCAACATCAAATTGTGAGAAAAGTTAGTACAACTTCCACTAGACAAATGACTATAATATGGAACATCGTACAGAGTGATCAAACCTTTGACCCTTGAAATCTTTCATAACTTCAAGAAATTCATCATACTTCTCCCTTCTGTCTTGAAATATGTCCTTCACGGCCTTGAGATAAGCCAGGGCATCATTTGTCGTTAGCTTTTGAGCAGCTCCTCCACCCATCATCTGGGGTTGCCCAGAGCTTCATTGTCCATAAAACATCAAACAAACACAAATTAACATGTGGGTAGCGTAATTGATTAACTCTTCCAGTAGATTAGCACAAAGTTAAAGTTTTGACACAATAGTGAAACTTTATCTGAAAAATATTACCACATACATTCTTCAAAGAGGGATTCAATATCTCTACTCCTAATTTCTCCTCTAACATCAACTTTCTGATACAACTAAAGATGTCTCGACAAAAAGGAATAGGATCTTTTTCCTATATGGTCAAACTAAACCCAATTAACTAACCGAAATTGCCTACTAAAATTTAACGAAACAATTACCACATCATTAAGCAGATTAATCTAGATGAACTTGGACAATCAGGCACAAAAGTCACCAAAACCACAAATAAGCACAAACACAATTTCAAAGCACATAAAAAACCTAACAAAATTGACAAGCAACTCACGTTTCTCCACGAGAAGAGACCATGGGACGCTTCTGCTGAGAGCCAACATACAATTCCTCTCTGGACCTCTTCATCTTCTTCTCTCTGATGAAAACAAAAAACACCTTCAGCAGCAGCAACAAATCATGCTTTCAACTCCAATTCCAGCCAAAAATCCTACAATCAAAACTCCCTCATTCAAGCAAAACCAAACCACACCAAGCAGATCTAACCCAAAAAAATTCAAAAAAAATCACAAAAATTTTCAACATCACAATTTTCCAATCCGAATATCCAGAACCAGCAAGATCACTTTTCCAACTCCCAATCCGGCAACGCAGCAACTAAATTACATTACTTGAAGGTAAAGGAACTTCGAAATTTCACAGGAAAAAGGAGCGAAAATTACAAAGCAGCAACAACGACGAAGAAGAAGAAGAGATTGTCTCAGAAAAATCTTCAGCAGCACGCTTCCAACAACACCATAACTACCAAACAGAGCTTCTCTGAAGATTTGTGCTACGAAAAATTACGATAATTAAACCGAAATTAATTGTTTAATCTATATTTTCTCTGGTATGAACAGAGGCTGAGGCTATGCATACATTGTATCTGTATGTAATGGTTGCTCTGTGGGAGAAATAAAAATAAAACACTGAGAAAATAGAAAAAGAGAGACGCAGGATTGAGGGGTAGAGATGGTAATTTCGACCCGGTCGTGTTGTGGATGGCTTACCGGCTGTAGCCGGTGGAAATAATCCTACGTGTCTTGTTAGGGCTCGATTTTGTGCCGATTTAGGGGTGTGTGGAGGGGTATTGTGGGAAATGGGGTGGGATTGTGAGGGTAATTTTGTCCATGTGGATAGTTTGTGGGCTTTTATTGTGATTTGGGACTAGGGTTAGGGGAAGTTTATGTGTGTTGATTTGAGCCCAATACGGAAAAGCTTTTAAGCCCAGAAATGATATGGAACGTGTTAACTAGACGGGTTTTGATGGGCTAATGGTAAGCGAACTTAGCCCATGTTAATCATGTAGAAAAAATTGGGCTTAAGCCCATTTGCGAAAAGAGAATTGGGCTGACGCTGATCAGCCCATTTTTGAAGTTGATCGGTTTCTCTTGGAAGGAATTTTCAAAAGCAGTGGAATGGTTTTGACATAAACCAAATCCGCTTAATTAGGAATGCCAAAAAATTCGAACCCAACGAATACATGATGCACTCAGCTCGATCGGAACGAATAAAACTCAAAATAGTTTGGGTTAGGTTCGGGTTTTAACGGGTTCTTTTGGTAGAGTTCACTTGTGGAATAGCATCTTGTTAGTGAAATTTCAAATTTACCGAATATTTTTTGATCGGCAAGTAGTGAAATTTACCGAATATGTACATAATGAAACTTCAAATTTACGTTACGTTGAGCACTTGAATTATAGAGACAAGTGTTGGGACATAGAGAAAAGTTTCGGGTACTCGACGGGATTTGGGAAATCCCACACATATCGGGTTTTCAACGGGTCGGGCACTCAAAACCTTTTCACGGGTTTTTCAATAGAGCAGGTGCCCGTTGAGAATGTGCGGGTTTGGTAAAACCTGGTACAAACACAGCCCGTTGTCATTCCTACATTTAATAGCTCACGCTTACAATCAGAGGATCATATGTCATTTAAGCATACAAACAAAACCACATTTTTCGTGTAGTGTTTTTACATTCTCTATTGTGCAAGTCGGCAAGTCGGGTCGATGGTTTTGTGAGACTCAGCACGTGGCGCAATAAGATAGGAATTGACATACGAGGTGTAAATAGAAGACAATCAAACCATAATATCACGTTGGAATCTAAATCCACCTAGAAAACTCAAGTTCATAGACAAATATTCTAGTGTTATTTAAGTGAATGAATGTACATTTTTCAATGTATTGGGCCGTTTTACATATTGGGCCTAAATATGGGCCTAATGGATTTGTCAGGAACAAACAGTAGTGGATCGGCAGAGAGAGACATGATTAGGGGTGTCCACGGGTCGGGTTTGTACCCACCAAACTCAATTATTCACCCACCCGTTCATTTACGGGTGAAGTACTAGATACCCGTTACCCAACCTAATACCTAAAACTGTTGGAAATTTTCACTCGTTGGTTTGAAGGGTGAGTCGGGTGGGTGACCCATAGAACTCGAGATAATTAAAAAAATCAGTAAATTAATATTTATTATATTTTGAACATACTTATGATTTAAGTTTTTAATTATGCTAATATTCTTTTAGTTATTACAGTCCAAATTAGAATCTCTCTTATACAACCCCACATTGGAAGCGTACGATTTGTTTGTTTGGTTTATAAATCTTCACATTTCGG
>JAOWBG010121003.1:0-10899 GCA_028566255.1 Geranium maculatum
GGTTTCGGCCATGAGAGTGTCGCTGGAGCTCCGGGCTTTGAATTTCCGTGAATTTTGACTTCTGGTTCGAACCCTAGCTCTCGATCGTTGCGATCGCCATTGTCGAATTGTCATTTACGCGTGTTTTTGTGTTTCCAGATTTGCAGGTTTCGGCCATGAGAGCGTCGCTGGAGCTTTGCGCTTTAAATTGCGGTGAATTTTGACGGGTTTTGTGGGTTTTTATTGGTTTTTTCGATGGACGCTTTGATCGAGCTGTGCGATCTGATCGGTGAGAAGCCGACGCAGTTCGCGGAGAAGCTCGCGTGGATCTGCAACAGGTGTCCGTCGCCGGACTGGCTGCTCTCTGGATCGCCTAGTGTTTCCAGGTCTCAGCTCAACGCGGTGCTCGCGGCGGCGAGGTTCGTCTCTAAATGCCCCGATTTCACCGACCAGCGTCCCCAATCTATTGTCCTCGCGTTTCTCCGGTCGATCCCGTCGTCGTTCTCGCGGAGCTACTGGCTGCAGTCGCACGGGAACGACCTGATCTGCTCCTTCTTCGGCGATTTCCTGCGCTACGTCGAGGAGGCCACGAGATTGTCGGCGGATTTTTCCACGGAGGTGGAGGGGTTCATGGGGGAGGTCGTCACGGCGGCGCTCGGCGATCACCTGGACATCTCCAAGGCCTTCCTGACGGCACTGTCGCAGAGTTTCCCGCCAATTTTGCCTCCCGACGCGGAGAAGCTGGTGGAGTGCCTCCTCGAGCAGTTTCCGGGTCCGGGACAGAAGGGCAATGCTCAGGCGGGCTCGGCTGCTTCGTCGGTCCAGAGCTCCCCGAAGAATGGGAAGGGGAGTCCTGCCGTCTCCTCTGCCAGTAACGGGGGCAGTGTTTTTTGGAAGAGTGGTATTGATCAATTGGGCTTGAACCTAGGGTTTAATGATGGGGGTGGAGGTGCCTCTGTGATCAAGCAGTTGATAGCCCATTTCGAGGAAGATTCGGTGGAGACATTGGAGAGGCAGCAAATTGCTCTTAAGCTTCTTTCTCACATATTGGATAAAGTTCAAATTGATGTCAAGTTGGTGGAGCAGGTTAGACAGGTAGCTAAAAGGCAGCTCCAATTGATGTCTGTTTTTCTTAAGGTATGTTTTGGGTATTTCAGTCTCTGATTTGCAGTTATGCATACATCTGTGTATCTAAATGTGAATTTCTTGAAGGAATGAAATTTAGAAAGAGATGGTATAAATATAATACTGTGTTATATGGGCAGTTAAGGAAGCGGGATTGGAATGAACAAGGGTCGTCTTTAAAAAGCAGGATTAACACAAAACTCTCAACCTACAAAGCTGCTGCAAAGTTGATGAGTAAGAGCCTTGTGTCCCTCGATTCTGATGGGAAAACGTCAAAAAGGCTGGTGCTTGAGACGCTAGCACTGTTAATTGATGCCGCTGAAGCATGTCTTCTGTCTGTGTGGAGGAAGCTGCGATTTTGTGAAGAGCTCTTTAGTTGTTTGCTAGCTGGGGTTGCACAAGTTGCTGTTTCCAGGGGAGGCCAGCCACTTCGAGTTTTGCTCATTCGCTTGAAACCCCTCGTGTTGTCCGCGTGTGCGCAGGTACTTATTTGGGGTTAAATGTAGGTTTTGCACTACCAGATATAATAGAAATATTAATTTACTTTTTTTTCTCCTTTGTTCTTAATAATATTTTTTTCTGTGTTATCTTAATAACAGGCAGATACTTGGGGCAGCAGCCAGGGAGCCATGTTTGAGAGTGTCCTGAAGACGAGTCAAGAGATAATTGAAGCTGGCTGGAACAAGGACCGGGCTCCTGTGGACACATTTATCATGGGATTAGCTCAATGTATCCGCGAAAGAAACGAATTCGATGAACAGGTTACGTCTCCTCCCTTCCACTCAGTAGAGCATAGTAGAATTCTTCCAGTAATATGGACTTCATGAGCTTGCAACAGTAACATTATCAAAAGTTCCGCTGATAGCAACAGTAACATTATCATAAATTGATTAGTATATGTAAATTTCTTGATGTAAATGCATTACACATTCCACAGTCTGGACTTTCTACAAACAACAACAATAAAGTGAAACATTAATCTTTGAGAAAAGCTATCTGGGATCTGTGCTTCTTCCTATCTAGAACCAGTCTCGCTGTGGTACAGATGCACAAACAATCTTATCCCTCATCTTACCTTCAGTTGGAGTAGCGCCGGTGCTTTGATTCATTCATAATCCTATCATTTCATGTGTTACCACAAATCCAATAATCATTCTCACCATCGCTGCTCTCATTTGATCACTTTGAGTCTCTTTGAACCCAAACATACACATGCAACATGCATGTACGGCTGACTTGTTCGGCTTGCTCTTAAGATTCACATGCACAGTTTTTAATGTAAGTAAGAATGAATACTTTACATGTCATACCCAGATGTTGTTCCAAGAGATCCACATCATATACTCAATATAAGTGTCCTAGAGTAGCTTTTTATTGGTCTAGAAGAGTGTTGACTTTTTTTATCAGTAGAAGAGTTGTTAATTACAATGGGTTGCTAAATCCAATACTGTATATGTGTCAGGTTTATACCTATTGAATTTTGTTTTGCCATAATTGAAAATATCTATATATTTTGCTTTAAGTTATTGTGTTCTTATGTAATCATGCCACTTTCAGGTTGATAAAGAGAAACAGACAGTCCCTGTTGTGCAGCTTAACATTATACGTTTGCTTGCTGATTTGAATGTCGCCGTCAACAAAACTGAAGTAGTAGATATGATACTGCCACTTTTCATTGAGAGCTTAGAAGAGGGTGATGCTTCAACCCCTAGTTTATTGAGACTTCGAGTATGGAACCTTTATCTTCAGATCATGTATTTGCTGATTATGGGGTTTTCATCCTTAAATTAGTTTGTTCACTTTAGCACTACTAAGCGGGATAAGTATATTGATACCCTGTGCTCTATTTCAGTGGGTTTCTCAACCATTTTTTTTAATTTACTGTAGCTTCTTGATGCCGTATCTCGCATGGCTAGTTTGGGGTTTGAGAAGTCATATCGAGAGACTGTTGTTCTGATGACAAGAAGTTACTTGAGTAAAGTTTCAAGTATAGGGTCTGGTACAAGCAAAACCTTGCCCTCTGAAGCCAACACAGAGCGTGTTGAGGTATCTATTAACCATGAAACATTTTCTTACTGTTAAATTGCTTGACAATGTAAACTATCAAATGATGCTCACTGCTTCTATCACATTCCAGACTCTTCCTGCAGGGTTTCTTCTGATTGCCAGTGGTCTGACTAGTACTAAGTTGCGTTCAGATTTTCGTCACAGATTGCTATCTTTGTGCTCAGATGTAGGCCTGGCTGCTGAGTCCACAAGTGGAGGGTATCATGAAGTCTTAATGATTTACAGTATACAGTAATGCTCATATTTTTTTTGTCTTAATGGATCTAGTAATGAAGTGTATGTTATATTCAAACTATTGCAGGAGTGGATCAGATTCTCTGGGTCCTCTACTTCCTGCTGTTGCTGAAATATGTTCTGATTTTGACCCTACTCTAGATGTGGAACCTTCACTATTGAAGTTATTTCGCAATTTGTGGTTTTATATCGCTCTTTTTGGCTTAGCACCGCCTATGCAAAAGGATCAATCAACAACAAAGTCTCTTTCCACTACACTGAACAGTGTGGGAAGCATGGGGACAATTCCCCTTCAAGCTGTGGGCGGACCATATATGTGGAATGCAGATTGGTCTTCTGCAGTTCAGCATATTGCTCAAGGGACTCCCCCCCTTGTAAGTTGTCAAGCTGATCTTGAATACTTCTTGCATTATTCACTTTTGTTTAGTATGGTTCCCTGTTTGCAGAGTATGTATTAATGGATTTTCTGCTACTTTTATTCATTGCTGCATTATCAGCTCTTCTAGACTGCATACATGTTACTTTGGCCATGCATTTCTGGGTGCTTTTTGACGGTTAGTTGGCTAGGTTTATACATTTGACTTGGTTGCATTTTGCTGTTAAGTTTTGCCGAGTTCATATATATCATTCTGGACTATTAATGCCGGTTCAGGATATTTATATTATTTGTGATTTGCTATTCTGCATATCTTTGACATTTCAGTGGTTTGAACTAAATTGAAGATTCGACGTGACAATGTGACTGTACAGGTTGTTAGTTCATTGAAATGGCTTGAAGATGAACTTGAACTCAATGCTCTCCACAACCCGAGCAATCGTCAAGGGAGTGGCAGTGAAAAAGCTGCTGTAAACCACCGATCTGCTCTCTCTACTGCTTTAGGAGGGCGAGTTGATAATACATCAATGAATGCTATTTCAGGTTAAAGTAAACTCAATGGTGAATTAAACTTCATTCCCTTGTATGCATTACTTGTTTTCTGATTGATGCTTAGTCTCTTGATGTTGGGGAATAAAGTTTTCTTGAAATATGTTTGATATAATCATGCTTTTACCAGAAAAAATTATCCACTAAGCTATCTGATGTCTGTAAAATTGCATTTTGTGAATGCTACAGGGGTGAAGGCAACCTTCCTTCTTGCAGTTGCTTTTCTTGAGATTATACGTTTCAGCAGCAATGGTGGCATCCTGAATGGTTCTAATTCATCTACTTCTAGAAGCGCCTTCAGTTGTGTCTTTGAATACCTTAAATCTCCAAATCTTGTACCAGCTGTAATCCAGTGTTTGACAGCAATTGTCCACAGTGCATTTGAAACAGCTATAACATGGGTGGTATGTCTTTCTTTGTTCAACTATTTGGAGGCAATTCCTGTACATGCATCTTTCTTTGTGTGGTCATTGAGGAATTGTAGGGTTCTCCCATTGTTGTTAAAGTTACAAAATTGATTAACATTAATATTCTACTTGTGTCTATTACCCACTTAGAAACTATACATATTTATACTAGGAATGTTAGAAACATTGTTTTAACATCTCCTACCTTGAGCTCAAGGCTTTGGTTGAGGTGTGTTAACTGGTAACCATGAAGGGATGACTGACAAGGGTAGATTCAGCTAAAGGAAATGGGGGAGCGGGTTGTCAAAGATAAAGGACTTGGCAAATGAGTGGAAGAAAAATGTCCGCCCACACCGTGGGTTGTTTGTTTTCCTAAAGAAATAGAGGGAAAGCTGAGGACAATTCCCACGGAAAGGGTCGAGGAGACAGACTATTTTTTTTATAAGCTGAGGATTTTTCGCACAAAAAGAAGAAAAATAATGAAGGAAAAAGAAGAAAATGTCCTAGATATTACACAGAGCACACACCATAGCCATCAACCCACAAAAATAATAAGACCCAACCAAATGAAACAAAAGAAAAACCGGCCAGCCAAGGGAAAACACACACAAAGCATCAGTGATGACGTAGGAGATATAGACTATTGTTATGGGAAGAGAGGGAAAAGATGGAGATGGCTTGTTTTATTGTTTATTCACCTACTCAAATCCACAGCAGTCTGATCTCCATAGTAACTCAAAAGTGTCATATGGTCTTGTTTGAAATTATATAATTTTATCATATATTTTTTTAATCTTTTAATTAGTTGTATATGTGTGCTATTTTATACTTTCAAATATATAAACACAACTATTGTTTTAAGTTAATATAATTGTTGGTTTGATGCTGCTTCTCTTTTGCGTGAATGAATCACCATTGATATTTTCATCTGATCTCAGGAGGATCGATTAGCTGCTTCTGGCAATGAAGCTGAGTATAGAGAGTCAACTCTTTCTACCCATGCATGTTTTCTCATAAAAAGTATGTCACAGAGAGAGGAATGCATTCGGGATATTGCTGTGAATTTGTTGACTCAGCTTAAAGATAGGTTTTCACAGGTAAATTCATATTGGTCCTATGAAAAAGTATTTTAGGGATAACTATGAGAAATCTTTAAAAAACTTAAATAAAATTATCTAAAAATATTTCTGCAAGGAAAATTCATTTATTGTTTATTTATTCATGCTTTCTTCTGCATTACTTAACTAGTATGTCCTTGCAGGTTTTGTGGGACTCAGCTTGTTTAGATTCCTTGGTATTCTCAGTACAGAATGATTCAGATTCTGCTGTTGTCCTTGATCCTGCAACAGTTGCGGCAATTCGTTCTTTGTACCAAAAGGTTGTTCGAGAGTGGATTATCAAATCACTTTCATATGCTCCGTGCACCAGCCAAGGTCTTCTTCAGGTTGTTAACTATAAGACACCTCACTATTGAACATTATTCAAGTAGTTCTAATTGTCTATTTTCCTGTCTATTCGGACATAGTTGTAGGTACAAGCCACCCTGGGTAAATAATGTATATTAATATAGTTTGTTTTATAATCTCAAATCATTTATTAGATACTGAGTCTAATCAATGTTGAATAGAATTATTTTACGATAGAATTTTGTTTTTATTGGTTTTGAAATGATTAGGAAAAACTTTGTAAAGCAAATAATTGGCAGAGATCACAGCATACGCCCGATGTGGTTTCTCTTTTATCCGAGATACAGATTGGCACGGTTAAGAATGATTGTTGGACGGATATACGTACAGCTAACCTTCCTGCCGTCTTGGCAGCTGCAGCTGCAGCTTCGGGAGGAAACTTAAAATTGATGGAAGCCTTCAACTTGGAGGTACTAAGTACTGCAGTTGTTAGTGCAACAGTTAAGTGCAACCATGCTGGAGAAATTGCAGGCATGAGAAGGTTGTATAATAGCATTGGTGGATTTCAATCTACTGGGATTGGTATTGGTATCCAAAGGCTCATTTCTGGAGCTTTTCAACAACCACAGAATGAGGATGATACATTTAATGAGATGTTGATTTCCAAGTTTGTGCACCTACTTCAACAGTTTGTTAGCATTGCAAAAGGTGGAGATCTGGACAAGTCACAGTTTCGTGAGACTTGTTCTCAAGCAACTGCCTTACTCTTGTCTAATCTGGTAATATATAACTTCTAATTTCATGACAGTTTCTTATTACAGAAAGAGTTAAAGTCGTTCTATATTTCTTCTAATATATCTATTTGTTTGGCTAGGGTTCCAAGTCAAAATCAAATGCTGAGGGTTTCTCACAACTTTTACGTCTTCTTTGCTGGTGCCCCGCCTATATTTCTACACTTGATGCAATGGAGACTGGTGTTTTTGTTTGGACTTGGTTAGTTTCTGCTGCACCTCAACTGGGGTCTCTTGTCTTGGCGGAACTTGTTGATGCATGGTTATGGACTATTGATACAAAACGAGGTCTTTTTGGATCTGATGTTCGGTATTCTGGCCCTGCTGCAAAGTTGAAGCCTCATCTCAGCCCAGGGGAACCTGAAGTGCCTCCTGAAATTGACCCCATTGAGGGAATTAGTGCTCATAGACTATGGCTTGGATTTTTTATAGATCGTTTTGAGGTTTGGATCTCTTGCATTTCCAGCATTTCTATCTTTATGGGGCTTCTTCATATGTTTCTGCTCTGATGCTAGTATAAGCTCCATTGCATGTATTTATAAATTGTCTTTTGTGCTTTTATCGAACATTCTGTGGTTAGTTTTTATTTATTTCTTCTTTCGTTTGTGTAGGTAGCTCGACACAATAGTGTTGAGCAACTCCTGCTACTTGGTCGGATGTTACAAGGAACCACAGCAATGCCTTGGAACTTTTCTCGCCATCCTTCAGCTGCTGGCACTTTTTTCACTGTCATGCTTCTTGGGCTCAAGTTCTGCTCATGCCAGTATCAGGGAAACCTGCAGAATTTCAAAGCAGGTCTTCAGATGCTAGAGGATCGAATTTATCGGTGATCACTATTTGATTATCCATTCTTTCTCTTCCCCATGCTTAAGAAGATATATTTCCCTTTTGTAGGTGGATGCATAATCTGAATGCTTATTTTGAACTTCTAATAGAGACTCAACTGATGTTTGTTTGTGCAACTACTTACTGATCATCACACCGATGCTGAATTTTATCTATTTCTGGGCCTAGTATGACTGTTTAACTGTAGTTTATGATTCTTGAAATCCGCACAGTTTATGGTGTCTGTGTACTGTATGCATATAATTGACACTAGGGTGGAAATTCCAATTTGAGTGAATTGAAATTTGTTCTTCTCTGATTGTTTCAATGATACACATCTTCTAGTTAAATGTATTGTGTTTATACAATCTGATATTTAAAACATGTTTTCTGTGCATGTTACAGCACATCTCTGGGATGGTTTGCTTTTGAACCTGATTGGTATGACTTAAACAACACAAATTGGGCCCAGTTAGAGGCACAATCTGTGTCTTTATTTGTTCACCATCTTTCAAGCGATAAAGGGGATCCAACTCAATCAAACTATAAAGGCTCAAAAAGTGAAAATGGGAGCTCTCTGTTTGATACGGTAAGACCTTTTTACTTCATGTTGAATGGAATCTATAGCCAAGCCAACCTAGGTTCTGAAATAATAAATTTCCAACCATATGAGGATATTTGATTTGTAGTTGTAAATAATTCTTAAGTTGGTTTCTGCTGCTATATGAACTGTCTGCATTTTATGTGAAGTTACCTAAATAATTGTAGAACAATCATTGTCATCCTGTCTGGGGCCACATGGGGAACTATGTAGTGGAAAGAGAAAAGCGGAAGCAACTACTTTTGATGCTGAGTCAGCACGAGGTTGATAGGCTTGATGTTTGGGCAAATCCCACCAACTCCAAGTAAGTATTTCTTCCGTATATCAATGTTTGTTTCAAGTTAAGTGGGACACTTCACTTTTTTCAAAATCTAAGGATCAATGAAATCGGTGCTTCATTTTCCCTACACGTGTTTTATAGAGCTTGGTTTGGGCATGTACGTGTTTGTGTTTCCTCTCTGTCATATATTCTTTGTCATGTGTGAGGCAACCACACGGGAGGGGAGTGAACGTGTGAATTTAGTGCTCACATGATAAGCATATTGGGCCTCCACATATCAGTCTGAGATTGTAGATGAGAATTATTTTCTATTTGGTGGTTCCATGGGGATATTCATTTTTGATATTTTGTCATACCATCAATTTTCAGGGATAATTCTTCGCGGCCTAAAGTTAGCTCTGAGAAATGGATTGAACATGCTAGGACTGCCTTCGCTGTTGATCCTCAAATTGCTTTCTGCTTAGCCTCGAGATTTCCAACAAATTCCCATTTAAAGGCTGAAATTACTCAGTTGGTTCAGGTATTTTCTTATTGCAATTAGCAGTTGGTTGGTGGACAATTTTCTTAAACATTTTGACTATTTGAGTACGAAGGACAGACCAAGATTATTTGGGTAATGAAAGAAAAGTGAAAAGTAAAAACAGATGTGAACACAATTAAGATACATATGTTTGTTCTATGCCATAAGAGAATAATACTATGTTATCCGGCTATCCCCAACATATATCATTCTTTAAATGACAGTTACATATCCTTTTTGCAGTCACATATATTGGATATCCGCAGCATTCCTGAAGCACTTCCTTACTTTGTCACCCCAAAGGCAGTTGAGGACAATTCTTCACTTCTGCAACAATTGCCTCACTGGGCACCTTGCTCAATTACTCAAGCTCTTGGGTTCCTCACTCCAGCATACAAGGGGCATCCACGTGTGATGGCATATATTCTTCGGGTTTTAGAGTCATATCCTCCGGAAACAGTAACCTTCTTCATGCCACAGCTAGTGCAGGCTCTGCGGTATGATGATGAGGTGTGTTGAGACTGAATATACAGTTGTTTCATATATTTCTCTTTTCTAAACTTTGAAGGCATTATGCCAACTAGTATATCAAGTGGTCCACAATCTTCATGTGTAGGACACTTCAACACATCTCATCAGTTTTTGTCGTTCTGCAGAAACTTGTTGAAGGATATTTGCTTAGAGCTGCTCAAAGGAGTAACTTATTTTCCCATATATTGATATGGCATCTACAGGTGTGTAAAATGATTTATACTTACATGACTTAATAGGGTGTATTACATTTTCATTATATTATTTTCTGATTGCAATAGATTTTTTCTATATAATATTGCTTTCAATGTGATAAACAGCGATTGTCTGATTTCAGGGTGAGACTGAAGAGTCCGAGAATGATCCTAACGCTGGGAAGGTATTATAGTTTGTGTTAGTACATGGTGCTTGAATTGCTACAATTGCATGCACTAACTTGTGTAGCCTGTCACATTTCATGCTCATTAACACGTGTTTGTTTCCACATTTGTTTTAGAGTTCATTTCAAGCGCTCTTGCCGATTGTTAGGCAGAAAATTATCGATGGTTACACTCCGAAGGCCCTTGATGTGTTTACCAGAGAATTTGATTTCTTTGACAAAGTTACATCTATTTCTGGTGTACTCTATCCTCTTCCCAAGGAAGAACGCAGAGCCGGTATCCGGAGGTATACATCCAAACTGTGGAGGCTTTAGCTCTCTCTGTACCTATCTATATTTATTATTACATTCTGTCTCTGGTAATTGAAGGTGATTTGTAAACTATTGTCCGCTACAGGGAGTTAGAGAAAATTGAAATGAACGGAAATGATCTTTATTTGCCAACTGCACCAACGAAGCTTGTCAGGGGAATTCGTGTTGATAGTGGAATACCCTTACAGTCAGCAGCAAAAGTTCCCATCATGATCACATTTAACGTGATTGACAAAGACGGGGATCCCAGTGATATAAAGCCCCAGGCTTGTATTTTCAAGGTAAATTGTTGATGTGCTCACATACTATTTTGTATCAAAAGCAAGGATTGTTCGTTAGTGTTAGAATAGTTAATTAGTGTTAGGTTTCCTATTAGTATTATGTTTACTAGTTTGGTTTAGTTCCTATTGTTCCATATACAAGGGAACCTATATTGTATTTCATAATCACGAATCAATAATAAGAATTATTGGAGTTTACATGGTATCAGAGGGTTAGGTTCGATCCTACCCGTGTG
>JAOWBG010122110.1:0-10895 GCA_028566255.1 Geranium maculatum
GCTAATATTGTTCTAGCAGAAAAAGTATATGTAGGCTCAAGTCTTTTTGGTGGTCAATATTTACCTATAGATTATGTACAAAAAGAATGCCAAGGTTGAGCTGTGCAAATTAGAAATATAAATCTATTTACTGTTTTGAGCAATATAGAACCTTGACCTTATCATGGTTCTAGTATAGCTATTGCTGCAGGAGTAGGGGCAATACTTTCTAAATATAATGCGCAGCAAGATAAATATACTATTAAATTGTCTTCAGGATGACAAATAAATATAGTTGGTGATTGTTTAGCCGTTATTGGTAAAAACAGTAATATTTACCATAGATATATAAAGTTATTTAAAGCAGGTACAGCTCGCAGATTAGGTATACGACCTACTGTTAGAGGTATAATAAAAAATCCATGTGATCATCCTCATGGAGGTGGTGAAGGTAAAAATTCACCACCTCGTGCTCAAGTTTCCCCTTGAGGTAAGTTGACTAAAGGTACTCCTACTAATAATAAAAAGTATCATAGACAGTTAAGAAGAAAATTTAAAACAGTAGATAATTAATTATGTTAAATAAAAGATCACATTGAAAAATCCCTTTTATATCTAATATTTTTTTGAAAAAATCAATTAATAGTAAAAAAAAAATTAAAACACAAAATAGAAACAGTTTTATCTCATCCACTCTATTAGCTAAAACGTTGAATATTTATAATGGCAGAAAATATCAACCTATTATAGTTAAAAGAGAAATGATAGGTCATAAAATAGGTGAATTTGGTATTACAAAAATTCTTGGATATAAACCTAAGAAAAAAAGAAAAACTCAAGTAAAAAGAAAAAAAAATTAATATGGGCTATTTAATTAATCCTACAGCTATGAGGGTAGGATGGTTTCAATCATGAAATAATTCTTTCTATATTGATCACCTTTATTATCCTCAATTATTACACATAGTTTTAAAACTTAGAGTTTATTTGATGTATTTGCTTAATCAACCTAAATGACGAGGTAAAAAATGGTTATATAACAATTTGGTTATTACTTATGATTATTGAGGTTTGAAAGCTCATATTTATTATTATGATGGTAAATTAGAAGACGGTTGAAATAATTATATACAACAAGCGGCTATTTATAAAAGTATATTACGTAAATATATTGATAAACAGCAAAGCCAAAAAAATTATCGTATTCATTTAAATAGTTTAGAAGATTATTTTATTGTTATGAGTATATTATTGCTTTATTCACCTCTAAGATCGGGTTATAGATTAGGTTTAGATAAATTTATGTCTCCTAAGTTATTTAAATATTTGCCAGTTAATCATACATTTAATTCTAATTTATCTAGTTATAGAAGAGATTTAAATGTAAGTACAAGAATGGATTTGTATTATAATTTGTTATTGAATGTAATACAAACCCAATTAAAAACAGCAGTTAATGTTTCTCAAAATTATAAATCACGTGGTAGTAATTTGTTAGATATAGCTAGATGATATTATATTATTTATGATACTTTTATAGGAGCTAAACCAGTGTTAACAACTTTAGCCAATTGAATAAGTTTAGTTTTTACTCATATGTATAATATCAATTTGAAAGTTAATATAAATTTTTATTTAGTAAGTAATGAACATATTACAGCTAATTTCTTAGCTGTTTATATAGCTCAAAGATTAAAACAAAAATATCGTTTAAATTTTTTAATTAACCCTTTATTACGTGAATTGAAAAGAATTAAAAAAATTAGTTTCAAACAAAACAAAAATAAATATAGTGCTAAACGTTTAAACAATCAACTTAGTCATAATTATAATTTATATACTCATAGTTTAAGATATTTGTTTAATTCTTATCAGACACAGCAATATATTTGATTTAATCAAACTAATAGCTGGTTAAATTATGATAGTTTAATTAGTCAATTTACTGTGGTTAAACATTGTTTTGGCATCATTAATATTAAATCTATGTTAAATTCATTTTTATCGGATATAAATATTAACATAAGAGCCCGTGTATTTGGTATTTGCCGAGTTTCCAATAACAAAAGAGCTCATGTATTATTTTTTGTTAAAGCTACTTATTATAAATTGTATACGGCTTATTTATTGAAAATAAATAGAAATCGCTATAATAGTTTCAATTTGAAAATTAGTCCAGATTATTTGATTTTTGTTAGAGAAATGTATTATGATTTATATAATAGTTTTATTAATATAAGTGCAAACGATAGTTTTGATTTTATATTCACTAATGTTAGTAAATTACCTGTGTGATATAGTTTGAGAATAGGACTTAAATCTCTAGCAAAATTACAATTTTTTAGTCATTTTGTACAGAAAAGGGGTTATATTTATCATAAATATCAAATAAGCAAAGGTGCTATCAGAAGATTTAAAGTTAAAAAACAGAATCCTGATAGAGCATTGATTGGTTATAAAATTCAATTAAAAGGTCGTTTTACTAGAAAACAAATTGCAGCCAAACATGTATTTAGAGGAGGTCATGTACCTCTAAATACATTGAATAGTAATATTGATTATGGATTTGCTACTGTACCTATAAAAAATAGTGCTATAGGTGTTAAGATATGATTATACAGAGGTGATTACCATGTGAGTAATTCATATATGATAAAAATAGTTTAAATATACAATATGAAACAGTATCCTAGTTCGTTAAAATTTCGTAAAAATCATAAACCACGTAAATTTTTTTTACATAGTGTGGAACAGAAAAATTTTTACCCTTATCAAGGTGTTTATGCATTGAAAAGTCTTCAACCTGCTCGTATTAATGGTAAACAATTAGAAGCTGGTAGAAAAAGTATTAGACGTAGTGTTAATAAAAATGGTAAAATTTATATACGTATTTTTACTAGTTTGTCTTTGACTAAAAGACCTGTGGGTGTACGTATGGGTAAAGGTAAAGGTAATCATCATGTGTGAGTAGCAGCTATAAAACCTGGTCATATTATTTACGAATTAAAAGGTATAGAACAATCACATGCATTGCTAGCTTTAAAATTAGCAGCTGATAAAATGCCTTTTAAATGTGCCATAGTTAAACTTACATATTAATATATTTATGATTCAAGTAGGTACATTCGTTAAAATTGTAGATAAAACAGGTGCAGTCATAGGTCATGTTATTAAAATTTTGGGCACGATGAGAAAACAAAAAGTAGCTACTATAGGAGATCGTGTGTTAATTAGTGTTATATGGCAAAATATTAAACATCCCAAAAAACATGCTACAAAGTTTAAAAATAGATTTAAACCAGGTAGTATGCATAAAGGTATAATTGTTAGAGCCAAAGTTAACAAAGTTATAACACCCGGTGCTTGAATTAGATATAGTGAAAATGCCATATGTATAGTTTCTAATAAAGGTATTCCTGTAAGCAAAAGATGTCATGGTCCAGTTTCACGAAAATTATGTTTGCGTTATCCTGCCATAGGTTGTATTGCACGTACAGTAATTTAATATTTATTATGTTTTTTGATTTACAATTCCAATATTCCAATATATTTAGATATATTTGTGTTAATCAAAATAACACATTCCTTTATATTACAAATTCTTATGCTATATGTAAAATTGTTAAATTGTCTTTATATTTTGCTGTAAATAAAACTGAACAAATAGATCATGCTCGTACATATAATTATGTCTATTTGTTTAAATTTTTTATGGGGTTAAAAGCTTATATTACACATTACAATACTTTATTTTCTTTAGGTAAAACTTATTATACATACAATGTGGGGTTACAATTAACTGGACGAAAAATAAATTTTGTATTATTTTTTTTATTGTATGAATTATTTCCTTATGTAAATCTAAATGTGGCTGTAACTTGATATTGAAAAAATATGTATCAGCCTATTATGATATATTGGGAAGTTAATTATTTTACAGAAAAAAAAGCTAGTGCAGGTTTGTTTGATCTTGATCATCCTTTACAATGCGAATTTACTACTAATTGTGGTAAATTCACGTCTAATTTATTACAAATGTACAAATTACCTGTATATAATTTAAGAAATAGTTTGAAATAATATGAAAAGATTGAAAAGACTTAAAACATGAATAGTTAAAGATAATATTTGTCGTAAAAATTACGTCAATAAAGAAATTAATAAATTGATTTTAAAAAGTTTATTATCAAATAATAAACATAATCAACAAGCTGTATCTCGTATATATTGAACCCATTTGTTCAATAAATATGGCAAATATAGCAGTTTAGGTTATCAACGCAAAGGTTGTCAGTTTTCAGGAACAGGACGTTCCGTATTTACCCAATTCAAAGGTTCTCGCCATCATGTCAAATATTTGGCTGTAAATGGTTTTCTTGCTGGTATGCGTAAAGCATCTTTTTAATTTAATCAGTAATAAAATAAACTAAAAAACATCATGTCACATAATCATATTTTTTCCGATATTGCTATAAGATTTACAGTTAGTTATCGAGGATATAATAAAACGGTTATTTTAGATAACAATTCAGTATCATTAAGATTGGTTAAAGTTTTATATCAGCAAGGTTTAATATTAAATTTCAATGTTACAGATAACAATATTATAGTTGAACTTAAATATAATAATGGACGCCCATTATTAAAGTCAATCAAAGTTGTATCTACACCTGGTCATAGAGTGTATTGAAATTTGAGAAGTTTAAGATTAGCTTATAGTAGTAAAAACTTTGGTGGTGTATATATTATTTCTACTCCCAAAGGATTTTGTACTAGTACTGAATGTTTGTTATCAATTTACACAGTAGGTGAAGTGTTATTAAAAATAAAATTAGCTTAACAAATTTATGATTAGTCAATATATTTTACCAGCTAATTCAGTAAGTTTATTGCCTTATAGTAATAAACTTTTATTGTGTGCTAAATATGGGGGTATCCAAATAAAATTGCCACATTTTTATTTTTATGTAAATAAAAACAATTATATTTCTTTATTATTTAAAACAAAATACCATTTTGTAAGTGTTTTAAAACATACAATATATTTATTGAGATATATTAATAAAATTTTTATTGTTAAATTAAAACTCAAGGGTCTTGGTTATCGTATTAAAAAATATTGTGTACATTTATATCGTTTTTATTTTACTAAAACTAATTATATATATTTACATGTGCCCAAATATGTAATTATAAAATCACGTAAACGACGTATGATTATAGTGAGCAATCATTATAATATTTTACGTACTTTATTTGTACATATTTTAATGTTAAAGATTGCAGGTCCTTATAATAGAAGAGGTTTTGTATACCCGCGTTCTATTGTATTTTTAAAACAAGGTAAAAAAGTTGCATAAATTAAAAATATAGTATGACAAATAAAATTAACATTAAATATAATAAACATGCTTATATTGTATGATTAGATGATCATATATTTTTGTATCAGCCTATAATATATACTCAACAAATACCTTACGGTGTTACACCTCAAGCTTATTGATATATGCATATTTTACATGTTTTACAACAACATGGTTTGTTACATTCATACAAAAATATAAAAAAGAATAATTTTTAATATTATATGAGCACTAATTTAACTTATTCTTTTAGAAATCAAGAGTTGAATTTAAATACAGAACTACGTAGTTCTTTATTGAAAATTTGAGGTGTAGGATGAACACGTTCGTGACAAATTACTAGTAAATTGGGTTTAGGTTATCCATTCAAGGGTTATCGTTTGAATTCTTTTTTTTTTGCTGGTTTAAATTATTTATTAAATAATATATTAACAAGTAGAATTAAAGCTCAACGTTCTATATCTATTAATAT
The DNA here is from genome assembly GCA_028566255.1 of Geranium maculatum. Classification (NCBI taxonomy): domain Eukaryota; kingdom Viridiplantae; phylum Streptophyta; class Magnoliopsida; order Geraniales; family Geraniaceae; genus Geranium; species Geranium maculatum. Next base: position 5,818 of record JAOWBG010122110.1, read on the forward strand.
TAAAAGATTAACAGATATGCGTAGTTACCATGGCAGAAGACATGCTATGTTTTTGCCTGTACGAGGACAACGTAGTCGTACTAATGGTAGAACACGTAAACATTTAAAATTTAATAAATAATATTCAATAAACATATGTGTAACCCTTTAATAGTAAATAATACAGCTAAAATTCATTTTAGGGCTAATGTAAATAATTTATTTTTAACTTTAACAGATGTTAAAGATCGTGTAATATATACTCGATCTACTGGTATGTGTACACAAGAAAAAAATAAAAGACAACAATTATCTCCTTTAGTGATTAAAACTATGGTTAGTGATTTATCAAAAAAAATTTATAAACTTAAAATAACTAATGTTGAAATAGTTATTCGTACACGTGCACGTCGTTTATTTAAAAATTTTATGTTATATATGAGACAAAATCGTATCCCAATTTCTACTATCATAGATAAACGTCGTCTTCCTCATAATGGTGTTAGAGGTAAAGCTCGTACACGCAAATAATTTTATTACATAATTTATGAACTATAATAATAATCAAATACAAAAAATGTTGGCTAGTAATAGTAGATATAATAAAATTATTCAAAATGAGTTGGTAAAAATAACTTATTTTATTAATGATTATGATAATAATGAATTTAATAATGTTGATGAATTTTCTTTAAATTCGAATACCAATAATACAATTTCACCGGCTGTTTTTAATGATACTTGATCTAAAATTTTACCTGTTTCTTGTAAATTTGTTCCTTTATATTTTACGCCTACTTATCCATGAACATATAGAATGTCTGCTGAAATAAATAACTATTTTTTTGGTAAAAAACCTATACATAATTTATTAACTTTTAATATAAATTTACCTGTCAAACATCAATTGACAGGTTCATATTTTTTTTCTAATTATGATACTACAAATTATGGTAAATTAAAAAATAAAAAAATAGATTTGTATCGAATTTATCCTAGTTTGTTATCAGAAAATTTAGTGCCTTGTGTTAGACATATCTATAAACATGCTGTTACGGGACTTAATTTGGCATACTTACCTTTGAATAAATATAGTAATATGAATTTGAGTGGAAATTTTTGATTTGATGATGCTATATCAAATAGTTTTTTGCGCAAATATTATAATATTCAACCATATAATATTATGTCTCGTGAAATTGATTCGGTGATTTCATTATTTGATAATAAACTTTCTTTTATTTTTGATCCTATGAGTGCAGTTTATAATTTACAACGTGCATTTACGTTAGGTTTATCCCCTACATCTAAAGTTTTTATGCCTGAAAAATATTTAAGAAGTAATGACGTGTTTTATAGACGTTTTAATTTATGGTCACAAAAATATTATAAGTTTTGAAATAAAATTCATACTTTCAATAATTTAAACTATGATGTAATATATAAAATCATAGATAAATATATGACGAATTTTAACAGTGGTGTATTATATAATATATTTGCATATATACAAACTAAATTGAATTTTATTGTTAATGTTAATACATCTGGATTTAATGAAATACAACAAACACGTTTATTGGCTAATAAACCAAATGTATTTTGTTTATCGCAGAATTTAAATTGTCGTGTTAATAGTTTATACACAAATAATATAGCAAAAATATCACATAAAAAACCTTTATTATTTATTGATATTAAACAAGGAAATAGCCTAATTTCCAATTTGGTTTTTAGTACAAAAACAATGGCTGTAATTAATGCACGTAATTTGTATCATTATTACCCTTATTATACTAAAAAACCTTATGGTACAGGAATAAAAAAATATTTGACATCTAAAAATGAAAAATTTAATAAATTCAAAATATTAGTTTCAGGCCAAATATTGAAATTAAATTATGTATCTAATTATAATATGAGTGTGTTCAATAAAATGCAACAGTTATCTAAATGAATACCTTATAATATTTATAAATATAATTATTGAAATGACAGTTATAATACATTAAATATATTAACTAAAAAAAATTTTAAAAGTTTATCTAAATATATTTATTCTAGTAAAATATATTATAAATCAAAATATCAACATTTAATGCCTATTTATAATCATTGACAAAAATTTAGTAATAAACTGCATATGTATTATTATTTACTTTATAATAAATATAATAAACAGCAAATTAATAAAATGAATAAAAAGCAAAAATGGTTTATAAATCATCCATTAAAATATAGGAAAAATAAAAAATTATTTACACCTTCAGTTTTATCAACAATGCATTGTAATGTTCATACTTTATTATATCTTTGGGTGTTGTTAGAAATATATAAACACAAACATTATTTATTACCACACAGAAAAAGTTTATTATTAAAACGTAAAAATAATAAATTTTCAATACAAATTAAACAAACTGGAAAAATTGAATTGACTAATGAAAACAATAAAAATTCAAAAAAAATGTTTGTTAATAAATATGGAATGGGGATTACATTTGAACAATTGATGAATATCAAGGAAAAAATTAGATTGCAACAAATAGAAGATGAAAAAATCAGATTGCAACAAATAGAAGATGAAAAAATCAGATTGCAACAAATAGAAGATGAAAAAATTAGATTGCAACAAGCAAAAGAATTAGATTGAAAAAATGCTCAAGAATGAAAGCAAAGAAGAAATTTGAAAATGATTGAAAAAAAATTGGTGCAGGTAGATTTAGGTGTTAGATTAGATAATAAGGTATGACAGTCATTAAGCCCGCAAGGTAGAACTGATTATCATAAACACCAGAAAGAACTTAAAAGAAAAGCTAAGGAAATGGTTGAACCTAGTTCTATAGTTGATAATATTATTAATAAAAATATCAACAAAAATAATAATAAAACAAATAATAATAAAAAATCTAATTAAATATTATGACTTCACCTTGACGAAATAATTTAAATCGTAAATATGAAAAGAAATGAGGTGTATTTAAAAAAAAATACGAACCTTCTTATAATCATGATTTATATGGCAATGTTAACACTCATGTAGTTGATCATATTAAATATATAAAAAATCAGGATTCTGAATATTCTATTTTTTACAAACCTAATTTATCTACTTTTTTAAATTTGGTATGATTAAGTCAGCAACAACAATATCGTAATATATATTATACATGATGTTGTTTCTTAACTAGGTTTACTACTATCTATTATAAACCTTATATAGAATATTTAATGCAAGGCAAAATTGAAATAAAACTAAGCATATTGGATTCTCAATTGCCTTTATTCAAACTTTTAGAAAGTTATTATTATACGGTACCACATTTCCAGACATTTAAATCAGATTATTTTTTTTATGATAATTATGATTATCCTTATTTGTTATCTTACGATGATTATATATTTAAAAGTGGATTTACTGCTTATGGCGTGTTATGAATAGGTGTAGAAAGATTGCGACAAAAAAAATATAATGAATATGTTAAAAGCCATTATATTTTACATCAATCTAAGTTTAAAGCTTTGAGAGCACGTTATATTGTTAAAAACGTAAATTTTCCAAATAATAAATTATTAGATTTAGGTATTAATTGTAAAGAATGGTATTTAAGGGCATGGTATAAATTCGTTTTAGATGCTAAATCCAAAAAGTATCAGATTATTTGGAACAATGTGCAAGCTATGTCAGACCCATATACTGCCCCGGCTGTTTATAAATTAGATTTGGATTATAAATCTTTATTTGAATATTATCAAACCAATCGTAATTATTTAAATACTTATATTTGAAATTCTATAGATATTAGCCAAAAACTTAATACTCCTTGGTTCAGAGGTTTAATATATACGCCTATAGTTATAAATATAAATAAAGCACTTGTAAACCAACTCTATCAATTTCCTACCCAAAGCCGTTTGGATATTATTCATAGTAGTCATTATATTTTAGCTCATGGTGCAGGTCCAATAGTTTATAATAGATTGATAGAAAAGCAAACACTGAATGTTAAACATCAGGTCATGGGCCAGTTTATTGTTCAAGATAGCATTCAAGACTATTTTATAGGCCATAATTTAACTAAATGTATTTCTAAAAATAAAATCTATAATAATTTTATAGATAAATTAGAATATCATTCATTTGATAGTCAAAGTGTTAATTTAATGGTTTCAAATGAAGTTTTTGATCGTTATTTAGCTACCAGATTATTTAGCAATCAAATACGTGTAAGTCCGATGAGAATTAGACATCAGGTACATTTGATTGATAATACATATTTGTTTGAACATTTGGGTAATTATATATTATGTGGTAATTACTATAAAGTACCTAATTATATGTTTAAAGTTGTAGGTTTGATGTCTTATTTTTATTGACGTAGTTATAATACAGATGGTATACATCAGGCACATAAAGGACGATTACATTTATACCACTATATTAAAAAATTAAATATTCAAACTTTGCTTTCGCAACAGCTATATTATGTTTATAAATCAGTTTTACATATTTGAAATATCAATAAAATATCAGCTAGTTCAGTAGGTATAAGTCAAATGTGAAATTATATGGTAGTCAATTATATAAATTGGTTACATGAATATAGTTATTTGACTTTTTTTTGTTTGTTTAAAACTTATAAGATGGGTTTAAACATAAATTATTATCAACAATTATACATGAACAAACCTTATACTAACCTTTTGTCTCATATAGCTGTACGTCGTTATTTGGTTAATTATTCTACTATATTTAAATATCTAAGAAGAGCGCCTTACGATCAGGCGCGTGGTACATGTATTCATGGTAAAAATCCAGATCGTTTACAACAGTGGTTGTTTCATACTAATTGGATGCGTATTATAGGTTTGTCTCGAGATCAATTACCTTTTTATTTATACCCTGAAGATGAATCAGAAACAATTATTCGTAATTGAGATGATTGGGATGAAGAATGGGATATGGATAGAATTAAACAAGAACGAGTAAAACAAAAACAATTGAAACAACAAAGATTAGAAAAAGAAAGATTAAGATTAGAAAAAGCTGCTAAAGAATATATCGATTATTTACCAGAGTTGATTAAACAAACTTCTCA
>JAOWBG010123217.1:0-10894 GCA_028566255.1 Geranium maculatum
GCCACATGGCATCCATGAGATTTAAGATGGAGGCCAAGTTCTTGAAATGTGAGCAGATCATCAACAAACTCCATATTTTCTGTAAACCACAAGCAAATAAGTTATATATCCCAAGGACATTGCAATTGACACTCAACTCACAGTAAAGATTTGTGTATGAGAGTGCAAGATAATATTTAAAATTTCATACATATGTGACCATAAGTGTGGTGTTTCTCAAACCTTGTGACATACAATTTGTTGATGGTAACACAATCACATGATTGATGTCTGGTTCTGAAACAGGTTTGACATGTTAGTTAAAATCAACTGGCGAGAGAGGAACTTACTGGTGAGAATGAAGGCAGTGAAGATTTGTTCAGCAAAACCAGGTGATGAATGATTCACGAATCCATCCATCCATGTATTTCGTTAAATACATTACTACTGTGTTCTCTCAAAACATCGTGCATAAATAAAATAAAGCGTGTGAAAGTGAAATCCCCAGAAATAAGGAAGAAGAAAAACCTTGATGGAGGAGTCCCCAAACAAATTTATAAGCTTCCGATTGATTTTCTATCATGCTCATTCTGAGGTGATGCTTTGTGAAGAACATAAAAGGGCTGCAAATAGAATGATACAAACTGAGGTTGGACTTTGATTGAAATGACAATTCACCTGGGCCGGACAAGGTCTTCCATATGCGGGCTTGGGCTTTTCAGTTTCCAATAAATATATATAATTTGAGGATGATTTGCTGCTTCTGTCTTCTTCTGTGTGTGAGCGAGCATGTCTTGTCTATCTCCAGCTATTCCCCTATCCCCTCTTTTCAATAATCAATTTTCACTCTCTTTCTCTCCTGCATCTGAAACCCTCAATCTCGTTTCCAGAAATGATAGAATCAGAGCGTTGCCCCTATCCAAAACCTTGGACGAATATGGAAGCAACCGTCTCCTCTCGGCCCTGGTCGCCTCCGACGATTTGGATCAAGTTTTGGCAGGTCTAGGACTCCAGCCCGATGTTGCAGTCCTCACCGACCTAATTCACCGCCTCTGCAAAGGGGGTAAATTGCACAAGGCGTTTGGGGTTTTGGAGCTGATGGGTAAGGTCGGTTGCGAACCCACCATAGTCACCTACAACTGCTTGATAAAAGGCCTGTGCTACGTTGGCAGGGTGGAGGAAGCAACTGAGATGTTGACCACCATCAAGAAACGCTCGGTTAAACCTGACATTTACACCTACACTGCTGTTATGGATGGGTTGTGTAAGGTGGGTCGAACCGACGAAGCAATGGAGCTTCTCAATGAAGCAACAACGCTGACCCCAACTGTGGTCACTTTCAACACTCTACTACAAGGCTACTGCAAGGAGGGGAGGCCGTTGGAGGGTATGCTAGTGTTGAGGCGTATGAAGGAGAGCAACTGCTCCCCCGACTACATCACTTACGCCACCTCCTTGCACGGCCTCTTGAAATGGGGACGAATCAGAGCTGCAGTTCGAGTCCATGAGGAGATGGAGAAGGCTGGCTTTGAAGCCGACCGGAGGATGGCCAACATGCTCCTCAGGGATCTGTGCAGAGCCTCTTGCAAGGACACGAAGCTCTTCCAGGATGCGTATCGAGTGTTTGTGAGAATGAAGAGCGTAACTATCCGCATTGAGACCGGCACCTACTGCCTGGTGATCCAAACGCTCTGCGTCAGAGGAAAGACCGACGAGGCCTTTCTACACCTGCAAGAGATGGTAGAGACTGGGTATACACCCGGGATGAACGTCTTTAACCCTCTAATGGAAGCATTGTGTCTCAAGGGAAAGGTTGACAAGGCACTGGGAGTTCTGGCCCTCATGAATGAGTGTCACCGAGTCCTCTCTAACCCTACATACAACCTCTTGATTGCTGAGCTCAATCGACAGGGACTGTTACTGAATGCTGCTAGTATATTCGGGGCCGCATTGAAGCAAGGCCAAATTCCCCATTGTGAGCCACAATGTTGATGTATCTCTGGCTTTTTTTCCCATGGATTGTATTTCATTTAAGTGCATCAATTATATAAAGCTTTCTCAAATGAACATGTATTTAACACAATCAACTCATATTAAGGTTCAGTCATTTGCAAGCCTCATGTACATATCTTTGCATACATGGTTCAAAATACATAAAAATGTTTTGGCAAGCGAAAAAATGAAGACATTTAGAAGTTAATGCTAGGCACGGTTCATGTATTGCCCAGTTCTGGAATCCACCAATATCTCGTCGCCTTCGTCAACAAAAGCTGGCACTGTTACCACAGCTCCTGTCTCAAGAGTAGCTGGTTTCGTTCCACCTGCCAAAATGAAAATTAAGAAATCATTAGTCGTCATCATCATCAACAACAATTGACAGGTGGAACAATGAGGTCAGGGATAAATGAGAATCACGAGGAACCATGAATATCCCCAATCAATTGACATAGATAAACACTCAGTTACTAATCCCATCACGCATAAGCTTCAAAACCAAATATCAACCAACATGGTACTTTAAATTCAACTAGTATCTGATGGCCAAGCTAATTGACCCTTGACTTGGAACAGCTCTAACATATTTTTTATAATGGAAATGGACTGAAAGAAAATAAAGGTATCCCTGGTACTGGGAACTGGTTTTTAGATATTGTTCAACCTTTCCTTTGCATATAGGTCCAGAAACCTACTTAAGACCACTTTATACAAACCTTAGATAGCAGTCATGGAGGTGGGTATAGCTGACAGGACTAATTACTAAAAAATAAATTGATCCTTATAATCTTCAAGAGAAGCTGAATAACATTATTACCTTGTGATGATGAATCTCCTCCACCGGGATCACAATCAACCACTTTCAACTTAACTGTGATGGGGAGTTCAAAATCAATAACCTGCACGCATGTAGTACACTTATTAATTCAATTCACTCACTGTGTGAGCATATGCACCAATAAGCGAATCTACATGCACACAGACACAACAATAAACTGTGAGAACATGGCTAAATAATCATTAGATGTTTGTCTCTCCAATGCTTGTGAGAGGTAGACAACTCGTCAAAGAACACCACAAATGCACCCTGCCTTCAGAGTGTGAGAATACGGGCATGGAAGGCCCTGTGAAATAAAGTACTGGACAGACAATGAAAAGATCAAAAGAAATCTGACAGTACTTTTCCATTCCAAAATAGCAAATTGCACTCCATTCCTTCTTTCAGCCACTTAGTCGTATCTCCAACATCTGACACATCAAGACGAATCTCTTCATAAGTTGTCTTGCATAAAATATACAAGAAAATTAGAAATTAGAGGGAGAGATCAGCCTAGTGTCATTAAGTGGTTATTAACCAGACATCACTCAATACTGATTGCAAAATAAAAGATATTCCAATCCAGAAAAAAGTGGCTGGTTATGTAAAACAAGAATGCCAAATGAGGACCAGATTCATAAAATGCTTGTGAAGTTGGATACTTTACATACAGATAAGAAACAAACGGATCACGTTATAGATGACATGGAAATAGAAAAATACCAGGTCCATAAACACAAACTGTGAGCCGTCTTTGTATGTGAATTGCTTGGCCTCCTTGTAGATGTCTGCTGCATCAATCTGCAGCATTACATGCATAAACATAGAGGCACAACGAAAACAAGCTAAGTATGTTGTTACAATAAAGGATATTCTTTATTCATTTACTTATAATATTGGTCTGACACAATGATATCAGATGATATGATACGAGCAAAGTTAATTTTATCTTCCCACTCTTCTGATGCTGCATTATAGAACTATAAAAATAAGCTAAATACCATTACTTTTAAGTTCAATCAAACATCCATACATATACAGTCATGTGCCTACAGGCACGACAAATTAAAAGCCTGATTTACAGTGCAGAACATGAGAAACCAGTACATCCATTCATCAGAAAAATAATATTGAATTAGAAGAAAGAGCAAAAAATAACATCTGAAGTCAAGAGAAAGAAGGTTTCCTGTTAGCTCAAACCTGACCAAGCAAATAAACAGTGAACAAGCACCAATCAATTTCAGCCACTGCTAACTACCTCATTCATAAACTGTGATACCACACAAAAAGTTGACTACATATCATTTAAGTTCCAAACACATTACCGAACTTCCAGCTCGGAAAGTTTTTTCGACTGTGTTTCCTGTTACATAATTGCGCACTTTGGTCCTCACGAATGCTGCACCTTTACCAGGTTTGACATGAAGAAACTCTACACCAAAGAAAGAGCGAACAAAAGTATTGATCCAAGCTCAATATATAGATAAGCAGATAATTTACATGCATGATATGACATTTCCACCAAACATTGTCAAATTCAAAGGCATCAAAATTGTAATTTGAGCAACACTGAAATATAACTTGAGCTGATGAATGAATCAAAATATAGATAAAACTAAAAATAAATAAACACAGCACAGCACAGCAAAATGAAGAGATGATGAAAGCTTAAAGCATTTCTGTAGATCAAGTGGAAAAGAATACCTAAAACTCTCCATGGAGCTCCATCGACCTCAATGTTGGTACCTACTTTGATATCATTGCTGGACAAGGCACAAATTTCTGCGAAGCCACAAAAAACTTACGATTCCGTAAACACAATAAAAAAAATCGAAATATAGGGTGAAATGTGTTACTGAGAAGTGTGGGACGGCGCGGAGGTAAGGTAGCGACACGCAATTGAGCAAACGACGGCGAAGAAAACAATAGAGACGGTGGTCGGAGACCCGATGAAGACGGAGTCGCCGACAGAGTGAAGCCCTTCATTCCCGCCACCATTCGGCAAGCAAGAGGCTCAGCTATTTCTGATACGGATAGATATGCTATCCTATTCCAACCCAACCAACTGTGAAGAGAGCGTGAGGGAGGAAGGAGACTGACAGACACAGCCTGATGGGCCTATCACTCTAATTTGGGCCTTTTCGAATAGTCCATATGTCCATCTTCTGGCCTGTTTAATCTTCGGCCCACATCCATGTCCCAACAAGTGGATAAGTCACACGTGGTTCAATTATAAAACTTCCCGCCATTATTCTGCAGGTCAAGCGTCCCCGATAAGATTCGTCAAATTTTCCTTTCTTATTTTTCCTTTTTTTTGTTTCTTTTGGTTTCAGCACTTCTTCGTCTCCAGACAAAATCTCTGGTTTGTGGGCTAAAGCTTTGCGTAGCAAAATGAAGAGAGCGACGAGGAAATCGTTAATAATTCCAACTGCGTGCGATGTTCAGGCAACTACCACCACGGTACTCTTACTTTTACTTCTCTTACTCGTATCCATGACTGGGAAAACTTGGGGAAATGGAGAATTTTAATTCTGAATCGTGCTATTGCCGTTCTGGATAGGTTAAAAATGCAATCTTTTAATTCAATTTTGTGTGCCCACAATTAGGTTGGGAACTTCAGTACTCGATTTTCCATGCCGTCGTTCGTCAAGCGAGTGGAGAAGCTCTCGGAGAATCAAAGATCTGCAATTCACAAGATGGGTTTTGGGAATTTGCTGGAGATACCCAATCAGACGCTGAACAAGAGCCTGCTGGCCGAATTGATGTACAGATGGAACTCTGATAAGCGAGCTTTCATGCTCGAGTGTGGTGAAATCTCAATCACTCTTCATGATGTTGCTTTGATTTTGGGGTTGCGGGTTGTTGGGCACCAAGTGTTGCTCAACGAAGATGAGCCGTTTTTGGACTTGGAGGAAGATTTTGGGGCGAGCTTGCCTCAGAGGAAGATTGCAATTTCTGCTCTAGAGACCAAGCTTGATGGTTTTGATGGGATGGGCAGTGATGATTTTGTTAGGACTTTTTTACTTTACCTGTTTGGAACTTTTCTTTTTTCCGCCACAAATGGGAAAGTTGATTCAAGGTATCTTTCTTTCTAAAAAAATTGGATTGTGTTGGTGAATTTGCTTGGGGCGCAGCTGTTCTCGATGATCTATTTATGTGGCTGAGCAAAAGGAAGGATATGAATGTTCAGTATGTGGGCGGTTGTCTTATATTTCTTCAAGTAAGTCAACATTGTCCCTCTTGCATGATATTCATATAGATTTTAAGAACAAATTATATGTTTAGCACATTTTAAGGTGAGGGTACTGATTTAGTATTTACAATGTTTGGTACTGATAGTGGTATTATGTATAGCACAAGAGCTTTTCAATTTGGAACCTAGCTCACATGTATTTTGTTTATATTGTTATGGAGATCTGGTGTTATGAGCATATTGACATAGCCCGGCCTAGCTTGCTGAATAACCACTTGACGTTTCCCCGTGCATGCCGATGGGAAAATGGTAAATCCCATCAACGACAACATATGACTGCAAAGTTTAAGGAACTGCAGGAGCATCAGGTAACCTGTCTTCTTGTATCTTCAAGGTTTTTCGCTATTTGGAAATTTTGCTGCTTTTTTATATGGTATTGTTACTTATGGTATCTTCTGATTTATTTCACTTTGGTAGGAGTACTCGTGATTTTCTTTTCAGTTTAGTTTTAAACTGAATCACTCATGAGTAGTGTAATGTATCAGATAATATGGAAGCTGCATCCATCTTCTGAGGAGATAGAAATTGATATAGTTAAAGAGTTACTGGACGAAGAGGATCAAAAGAAGGAACATGCCGACTCAAGAAATTCTCCGAACAAGGCTTCAATTGTTGATGTGAGTTCTTTCTTCATCACAGCCCTTCAGTGTGCCTCTATTTTTCCTAATTTAAGTCTGGCGTAAAGTTTTATCTTATGTCTATATGTTCTGTTGTGTATATTTAATAGAAGGATGGCTTGAGAAGTGGCTCTCAAATGTTTGAGTCAATAGCTCTTGAAGTGAAAATTGAACCAAAAATGGATACCGCAAATGAAGCTCATAGGATACAAGAGCTCATTATGGAGCAGCCAGTGTCTCAAGTATTGGATCAAATAGCTGGTAAAGTGAAAATCGAACCTGAAATGCATAATGTGAGTGAAGCTCATGGAGTACCAGAGCCCAATTTGGAGCAGCCAATGGCTATCACTACAAAATATCCTTCTACTTCAAATTATGCATCAGAGACATTCAATGTTAGTATGAAGATTTATCTTTCATTTGTCATTTATCCCTCAATCATCGATCGTACATACTGAGATAGTTTACGCTAATTATTATTCAGGAGGATGACTTGAGAACAAGGAATAAGATGTTGGAAGAGGAAAACGTGGAATTGAAGGAAGAGCTAGAGAAGCAAAGATGTGAAAGTATGCTCTTAAAGACCCAGTTGCAGTCGATTTCATTACTGGAGGAACGGAATGAAGAATTGAAGAAAGAAGTGGACAGGTTGAGAACAGAAAATGAAAATTTGGGCTCCAGTTCAAATGATCTCGTGGTTCGGTTGGAGAGGATTATACTTGAGGGCGGCTTCTAATATCCAATTAGAGGTACAAAGTTGTAGGATGAAAAAGGTACAGACATCATTTAAAATGCTTTTTTTCTCATCTGCTTCTCTTTTCTTGAAGGAAATAAGGACTGTAGTGTTTCTTAATGTTTATGCAGTCCTCGCTAAATTGTGCTTCTTCTTTGGTATATATATATGTATGTATTAGTTTGCATTAGTTGGAAACATTGTACTACCACTGGCTCAAACTGAACTTTGAAGGTTGTGATGATGATGCAGTGACTGGTTTCGGAAGGGTGCAAAGTTCTCGATTGGCAAATTCACAGGAACACTGTAAGTGATTATTTTTTTCGAGATATGAACTCAACTGTGAATCTGCATATCTTCATGAGCATGTTTGCCTCTATAGTTTGTAGTATTTATTTGTATCACATATGTGTATAGGCAGCAATTGATTTAGGTAGTCCGTAGTAATGCTCAATTCTAAACTATGACGGTATCAGTGTTGACAATGTATTGTAAGATGTAGAAATAAAATGGTCATAATCAGAATGGCATACACTTTGGGACTGTAGTTTCATACATATCAGTTTATTTGAATAACACTGTAGACAACCAAGTTGAGAAAACACCATATATAAATATGTGTGTGTGCATAGAACTTATTGTTAATACAAGTTTGTAGCTAGGTAGCTGCTGCTGCAATATTATTATGAAAATCTTTTCCAGCTGGCTCCATCCTCGACTAGATATACTCTCAGTTCACACTGCAATGAATTAAGTAGATAGTGAAATTCATGTGTGTGAATGAGTGAGTGAATGAATGAATGAGGAAAAGTAGTTGTGAAATTACGTGGTGCAATCAATGGAAGGTGTGATTGTGTAAGGAAGGTTGACTCCGCAGCTGCGTGGAAGTGTGACCAAGAGGTGAGCGTCGAGCTTAACATTGGCGAGGGAGGTTTTGAGGCATTTGCAGGCAGTCTGGCGATCCGCGGAGGTCTTGGTAGCTGCTTTGAGGGACACCATCCCACTGCAGCAGGACTTTGGTGGCCCTGCAGAGCCTCCATTTTTAACGTAGTTGAGGCATGGTGACAAGCTTGTTGCCACCTGCTTGCACGTAACTGAATCCGCATCAGCTGCATTCATATCCATCAATGTGATCATGATGATGATCATCAAGCATGCCACCATGTTTTTGAGAAACACTGCCATATCTGTTACTGGAACTAGTCTTTTGGGGGGTGAGTGCTAGTAGCTTGCTGTTCTATGGACTCGCTTGCACAAAGGTATGTTTTATATACGTTGGTTGTTGAGTATTAATTGATCTGTGTAGTAAATGACATTTGTGACCATATCCTGGTGTAGAGGTGCCAAATGCAATTAATATATAGCATCCTCTAGTAATGCCTAACCTGCATTTTTGATAAATACCTAGGAATTTTGGTGTGCCTAACTCTTCCATTTGATTCTTCTTGATTGTGGGACTGGAAAATATATACACATATAGATACTGTTGGTGAGTATGGAGTAGTGGTTTTAGAAAAGCCCATATTGGTGAGTATGGAGTAGTGGTTTTAGAAAAGGGCATTCCAGTTTATGCTCGGGTATCGATCGTATAAATGAATGGAACTTGAACCTGTCATTTACTTGTTGCTAGTTTATAAAATAAATTTTGGACCATATTATTAATTGAGATTGGGAACAACAAAAAAATTACAATAGTCATTGCAATCTGTTTGTCAAGTTGTGATAATTTAACAAAAATCAATTAGACGGGTGGAGGGATAAAAGTATTTTAAAACTATAAAAAAACGTAACGTTGAAATATCAGTTATTTTTTTCCTATTTTCTTGAAAAAAATTAAGCATCTAAAGCCTCCAATGTTCGAATCATTTTAAATATTAAAACCAGCTCAGTAGAAACTTAAATCTAACAAAACCGAATTTCTTAAGGCAATTACTGACTACCATAGTTGTGTTGACATACCCTTATGCTCTACTATTCCTAACATGCCAAAACAAAACTCTATGCGTTTTTGGTCATACATCAAAGGAATTCTTTTTCGGGCGAGGCGACTAGCTGCCCAACTCAAGTTCCAAAATCTCTTCCAATAACATTAGTATCCAAAATAAACTATGAAAACAATCTTGGATCGCAGACCTATACCCTTGTCCAACCAAACTATAAGGCTTCATCCATTTACGAATGGAATTTAGATGGCATGTCTGAATATAGTACCCTCAACTTTCTCCAATAAATGATTGACATCAAATGGCTACAAAACCTAACATGGGATCTCAGACAAAACAGTTGCTGAACTTTTGATGGCTGGATTTTCTGAACAACTAAAAGGATGGTGGGATAATTACCTAGCCTGGAGCAACACTTTGAAATCCTGAATAGCATCCACACTGAAGACAATGGCGGACCAATACTCAACAATCTAGAACATATCCAGGAGGATGATGTTTCCACCCTAATTCTTATACTATCCCTACATTTCATCAGTGATTCTTCATACCTCAAGTTATAAAAATGCTGACATATCGTCAAATCTCCAATGTAAAAATTAGGAAACTTTCAATGATATAAATTTAATTTTCTCTCTCTAGAGTCATGCTTCGTGAAGACTCTAACTAGCCTTTTTGCAAAAAAAAAAAGTTTTGGTTGGGCTTCTTATCCTCTTATGTGAAAAGGTTAGAAACAAAATTTGGTTGGTCGGACTTCTTATCCTCTTATGGGAAAAGGTTAGAAACAAAATTATGGTAGTCATATTATAGCTTATGACCATCTTACTTATGGAGAACTAATTAGTAATTCTTAACGTTTCATCAAGGTGCACGATCACTTTGTGATACTGCGAAGAGTCTCATATAATGGGCGTAGCAATGTCTTAGTTAATATATTGACGAGTTGATCATTGATAGAGAGATATGCAACAAGTGCCTAACTTGACCTGTTCTCGGACAAAATCGTAGACAATTGTAATGTGTTTCATACGAGAATTAAAAACCTTATTAGAACTTAGGTTGGTTACCCCGATATTATCACATTAAATAATTGGTGTTTAAACATTTGTAACACCAAGCTCAATGGAAAGAGATATCACCCATTTGAACTTAGTTACGGTGTCATCCAGGGCTTTGTACTCTGCCTCAGTTGAAGATCGAGCAATAGAACGTCGTTTTCTTGAGTTCCAAGAAATATGTATCGAACCGATATAGAGAATGTAACGCCCCGACCCCGCTCACCCGGACCGGTCGCTACGGTTTTACAAAAAAACTTCCATTTTCGAGAAATGTCATTTTCCAAAACAATTGCAAATCGTTTTATACTGATACCCAGCCGTTGCATCCCAACCCGAGCGTCCCCGAGTTAGGTTGCAACCAACCCTGATATCGAACTATCAGGTCCCGACCCAGGCGTCCCCGAGTCAAGTCAAGACAGTCCCCAAAACTTTAAACACTTTTCAGAAAATTTTGCCAGGGAACATTTGTAAATACCCATGCAACCGGCATGGAAAACTT
>JAOWBG010124326.1:0-10881 GCA_028566255.1 Geranium maculatum
ATATATGAGAGACCCGTCAAAATTTGTTGCATTAGAAACGTGTCTTTTGTTGCATTGCTTGTGTTATGTACCGTTCATTACCCTGTTCGTTACTTCTAACAGATGTCCGAGAATGCTGAAATGCAAGAGACTATACTTCTAATCAGACAACAACTAGATTCAATTTCACACAAAGGCTCCAGAAATCCACAACAATTTGGAGAAAATGTAGTAATCCCATCCAGTAGTTGTTCTGCAGGGCATATAGAGAAAGACGAGGGAATGAACAGGAGTGGATCATATGATGAGACTTGCGCTGATGAAAATACACCAACAAGTGTGATGAGCATGAATAGAGTGTTTTACCTAGAAGACTCAAAGGAATGCAACTATGATACTTCTTTGAACTCCCAAGTTCATGTGCAGGTTGACCTTTAAATTATCCTTTGTTGATTTTATTTGCATCTTTTGTTAATTTGGTTTCATTTTGTAGACTTAAATAGCCCAATTTTTACATAAGTGGTTACTTCCATTTCCATCACAGGCTGCTGAGATAGAAAATCTAAAACAAGATAACATGAGGTTGGCCGAAGAGAAAGATGAGTTTGAAGTTCATAGTAAAAAAATGGCAGAAGAAGCTTCATGTGCCAAAGAGTTGGCTGCTGCTGCAGCAGTTGAGCTGAAGAACTTGGCTGAAGAAGTAACAAAGCTTTCTTATAAAAATGCAAAACTGATTGGCGACCTGGCTGCCACAAAAGAGGCCCATTCTAGATCTAACCATTCTAAGAGGTTTGTCATTTATGATACAAAACAACAAAATATGAATGGCGCTCCATATGAAAGAGACACGGCACTATCTGAGTGTGATCGAATCGAAAGTGAGCTAAGGAGAAGACTCGATGAATCAAAAAAGCATGAAGAAGAGTTGGAAAATGAGCTAGCGAAAATGTGGGTCCTTGTAGCAAAAATGAGAAAATCTGGCATTAATGCAGAATCGGGGGTTCATGCACTTAGTCTTTCACAAACGGTAGATCGGAATGGTTTTCTTCCGTCAGATTGTTATTCATTTAACACATCCAATGAGAATACTCCATGTCAAACAATGAAGGGCATTAGCACGGTCGAAGAATTGAGAGATTGCTACGAGCAAGAAAGAAGAAGACGCAAAGAACTAGAAAATCTTATTTCCAGGATGAAGGTATGCACTTTCTTGACTGACTTTTCCAAGATTTTGCATGTTATGAGCTCATGTTATCAAGATTTTGTGGTCAACATATATGCATCAATCAGGGATGAATAGGTGATTTCAATGCATATATTGTAGCTTTAAAATCACGAAGTCTTTTGTTGGTTAAATCACAAATTCCTTGGACAGAAAAATGTGGATGAAATATTCTAAAGGTCATGCATTTCAATATCATTTCAGGGGGAAGATATTGCTGGTTTAGATGTTGTGGCCCTGGAAGAACTACAAAACCTTCATGTAGAAGCCATAACAAAAATTTGTCGTGCAAAGGTGACGTTCTTTATGATTTTTATTGGCATAATGAGTCTTTCTAATCAATAAAACAATATTTTAATTCAACTTATCATCACGTTTCTTTTTCCTGGTTTTTTTATTTGTTAAGAGTACAAAATAATAAGGCCCATAACTATTAGCTTAACTGCTTAGCTCGATCGATTCGCTACATTTTCATCACCAGATCACAAACGTTTAGGACTGCTTGGATGTTGCACTTTAAATATCAAATTCACATTACCATTAAGTTCTACACCTAGTGTTAAGTGTTTACAGCAATGAAATGACTTCGGATGGAGGAGACTGGTCATCTTTACTATTAAGATCTTTAAAAGGCTAATTTCCATGGAATTTGAACATGTTCTGTGAGTTTTACAAGGATAGTATTGTGTGGAATATAAATATTATTTCCAAAGTAAAGCAAATGTCTCCTTACCTCTATTATTTTTTTGTTATATTCTGCTATTAGGTTAATTTTATAATGGTCTACAATTTACTATGAATTTGAAGTAATATTTGTTGTTTCGAGTTGCAGTGTACAAATAGTGTCTCACAAAAAGCCAAGGCTAACCATATGAATTCCACTTATTGATTTCAAGAGGTGAGTTTCGATCTATGTAGTTCTCAAACAGTGTGTACTTGAGGCATGGCATGTGCAAACTGCTATATTCACATATGTATGTGATAATTTTTTATTAATACAAACAATTATGGCTAGCTTAAAGATGAGGTATATGCTCCTGGGGTATCCTCCCTTGTTATGCATTTAGCTGCCTGTGTCAGTGTATATATGGGAACAAGTATGTGAAATTTGAAAATTTTTATATATGCTGGGTACATTATGGTCATCGGATCATAATGCTTATAGTGAATAGGAGGGGAATCAAATCGAATTGAATCAACTAAGCTGTACAATTTTGATATCATAGTTCGTATAATTTTGATTCTTGTAAAATGCATTTAACAATGTGTCTTCTGATGCAGGTTCCATTCAATCCAGGGGTGATGCATTCCATACAACCACAAAATAGGTAATCAAATTCATCAAAGCATGAATTGTTTGATCGAGCGTAGACTTGTGCTGTAATCTGAAGTCTTCCGAGTTGTTCAGTTGTGTCCAAGAATTGATTAGAGTAGGTTGTATAAACACTAACTCATGTAATTGTCATACAAACATGCTAGTTGTGTCTATTCATGCCTATGCTGTATAAAATGACTTATTGTTATTTTCTTATAATTCTAAGTTGTAGTATTAAATGTGACATGGAGCTAAAACACGGTTTTATCGACCAAAGGTTGTGAAAGAAGTGGTACGGTTTTTACTTATCTAAATCAAACAAGTTTTATATGAAGAAAACAGTTAATTGTTATGTCACTAAATAATTTGAAAGCAAAAATCATGTACGATATTTTTGTTTGGATTTGAGAACAACTATTTTGCAACAACTATTTTTGTTTGGAATTGAGAATATGTATCATATCTTTTCACATATACGATTTTTAGTTTCAATGTTATATTCTAAATTTATAAACACAATAATACATTCATAGTCCACAGAAAAATAAAAAAATTATGGATATTAAATGTATACACTATATCAGCTTCTTCATACATGCTTCAAGAGCGAATAATAACAACATTGTTGTAAGTTGTTTACCTTAATTGTTGTGATGTAGCATCCAAATCTCATGAATGTCACTTGATTGTTTCTTCCCCTACATTTCTGCATCCTTCAAGAATAACATTGCAGTTGTTCATTGCAACCGAATCGAGCATCCCATGATTCCATAGTTTAATCATGAACAATCTCCAACACCTACCGTGCCATGCAAACAAATCCAATATCATTTCAGTGAGATATATATGCATCCAAGAGATAATCAGAGATGAATAAGATCATTATAATGCTATGACAAACTTGTGGTTTATACAATATAGTATTATGAACAGCATATAGAATTCTTCCAGTTCAGAAATAAAAAAAACTTCTCAATAACTAACTAGCTTGATCACTATGAAACCAGCTCTTAAGTTTATCTACTATACTACGTACAAAAATTTGATGTCCCATTCTACAAGTTCTGTGAATACAGTACTAAATTCTTAGATTCAACTATGAGTTTGTTCAAGTGTATTCACCGACTATCATTTGGTTTTGTTAGATTTTCAGCAATCTTCCACCAAAAAGCAAGTACTACATAACAATGACTAAGTGACTTTATCAGGAACTAACAAAAAGTTTGGCTTTGAGGCGAAAAAACATCAAAACACTAATTTACCCACTAAGGTAAATAAATGTGAAGATAAGCAATGGTAGGAAATAGGAACCCATACTCAAACTACATGATATTACCAGAAAAGTGCTGGAGATTGGACCAGAGTGTGTCCATGAAGTTTTGAAAATGCCTCACACGCCCAAGGGACATGACCATCTGCCAGTACCCTGCCATGATAGTAACACGTTTTTTCACTATAAAAGCAGGGAAAATGAGGCAGCATCAAGTGCTTCAACCAAGGCGCTAAATTACATTCACATCTTCCAGTTAAAAAGAGAAGGGGTTGTGCAAATTTAGATAAATATAATTGAAAGTGTGACCAAACATTACCTTTGCTTTCTAACAAATGAGTTCCACAGATGCATAAGATGTTTCTCATCTTTGGTGACATCAACAAAATCATCAAGCATCTGCAAGAATTCGGCGAGAGATATTGAGAACGCTTACTTTTTACTGCAACTATATAAACAGGGTTTTAAAATGCATCACAACTGTACCCTTCTATCTTCAAAATCTGCAATTTCATCGTCAACTTCATCTTCACTATCCCGGTCTGATAATACTTGCTCTAATGCCATTGGCTTCAAGTACAAAAGAAAGTTTGCATTTGTAAACATGTCCACTAAATAGTCATAAGAAATTGGAACGAATAATGAGTGTGGTAACAAGTTTGCAAACCATATAAGATTATGCATCTGAAACCTTATTAACTATGTATATATAGCTGCATATGAGAAGTGTTATCCGGTAACAAGCATGATACTTTTCCCTAAAAAAATTCAAGCATACTGAGCAAAGTGTCATGTATAAACCATCAAGTCTGTCAAAAGAAAATAAAACAGAAAACCAACATTACATTATGACAAACAACTCATTCATAATCAGTTTGCTAGCATGGAGCAAATGTCTAACCAAGAACCATCATATTAAAATGACTATCGTCTAATATGAATTCATCTACTAAATATACACATGAAGTGAACATTGACACCCATAATGACCATACTTTGACCTAGTTTTTGCGCATCATATTGTGTGTTGCTTAAACTGCATATGATATGAAAAGCAATGAAAAGACTTAGGAAACATCATAAAGCCTGGGCCACAAATGGGTTATAAGAGGGATTATAAGACTGGACTCATGTAAGAAGATCCCTGAGAAGCTCAATTCTCTTAGTATAAAGAAAAAAAAATGCAATAGACTATATTTGAATATAAAAGACATGCAAAATAAAATATAGCCTAACGTAATCTCTACCAAGGAAGTTATCACTGAAATGAACTTTTTTCTTAAAACTTGATAATTAATGTGCACCAGTTCACACATATGCATAAGAACACATTTATACAAACACTATTAGTATAATGGAGTCCTGAGTCGACAAACATTTGAGTTAAAACATGCATTACAACCAATGGTTTTGGCACATAAAGAATAAGATATATGAATAGACATGATTAATAAAAGGGGTAACAGTCACCTGAACTCTGTGAGAATGAAAGAACTGTCGCTTCTGCAAAAGCACACGGCTGGAGAATTGATTTGAGAGACAAGTTATTTCAGTGAAAAATTAGAACAGTTGAAATAAACAGAAACTTTGTACTTTTCACTACATTAACAATATATAAGTTAGTGTGCGGGTGGAAATTCAAGTAATGAACAAAACAACGAACAAATTGGAGAAAAAAAACAATGTAGTTATAAAAAAAGAGTATAAGAAACAAATAAAGTAATAATAAAGAGAAAATTATTGGCTGGGTCCGCGTACTTTTTGGGGTCTGACCGTTCCATACTTAGCTTCCTAGTTTTTGCAATGTGCAATGTAGGAGGGAGTGCAAGATCAGTTCCGGATTGTGATTTCAAACTTTCAGCATCCACAGAAGATTGAGCCATGGCAATGCCTGGAACGTTGAAACTAGATCCGACATGTTCTAAGCACTCCATTGAACTACGGTACTCAAGACCATACTTTCCATATTGAAAATGGTTCCCAGTGAGAACTGACTTTGAAGCCTTCCCGCCTTTACACGATTGATCATCTAAAGCATGAAACTCATTTCAGTCTTCTATATCACTAGCAAGGAAATAATTGAGCTGACACTTATCCACATTCTAACAAAATGCACTAATGCAAGGGAAAAAGTTGCTACCTAGTGTTCAATATTTTGCATAGGAATCAAACACAGATGTGGGTCAGTCAGGAGAAATAGTTTAGATGTAAAAGTAATATATTAATGAATATACATAAATATATAGTTCCTAATTATACTAAAAATTATTAGCAACAACACATATCAAACCAAGAATCGCTACTTATCCACATTCTAACACCATAATGCTTGCTTATACACACAGACAAACACTATCAAAGTTCCTCGCTAGATGTTATATTAAATTTATAATTCATTGATGATATTCAAAAAAAATATTGAATTATAAATAGAAAACCAGGACATGTTGTATTTTATAATGTCCATGCTTCCTAGACTTTTGCTGAAGTGACAAAGTCATGTTTAAGCACTGTTGTCAAACTCGACCAAGGCGGGGATTTTTACAATACGATTTTATGTAATCGGGCGGTTTTAGGCAAAAAAAAATTTTTTTAAGTACTTTTAGAAAATAAAAAACACTTAAAACTAAAACAATTTATACTTTTATTAATATATTTATATATATTTTAATATAGAAATGTAACAAATATCAAAACATTTATATTTGTATATCTTAAATATTTATTTTCATATAGCATAATTCGTATTTGATTTTATATGTATATTAATTTATTTAATAAATATTAAAAAATACAAATATGATTTATTCTCCGACTAGTCCCCGATTAATTCTCGAAGGCTCTCTCTTCCCGTCTAACGCCTAGCAACTTTTACAACATAGTGTTTAAGTAGTGCTTGCAAGTGTAGGAGAAGCCTTTCTTGTAATGGAAGTAATGAGAATTACATATTGAATCTAGAAGACAATATTTTAGGAATATGGATCCATTGCTTTGATAGGTGTCAAGAACTATTACCTTCACCGTTTTCCAGTGATCCCTTATCTGTGCTCTCTCTTGCTAGGGTTGGTGAGTCCATCTCCAAGAACTGGACATGCTTTTCATCTGGAACGGGATTCTTCGGCTTATGCCTTCTTGGCTTTGAGCTACAGACACAATCCAATAAGTTTGTTTAATTTTTGATATTCATGTGAAGGAACGAGCAGGATACTAGTTGTAGATAGTATGATAAGATCAAGATATAGAAAATACCAGAAAAAGAATGTTTGTGGTCGTAGGTCTGCTCCATCTGCATTAGTCTATATACAAAACCAGAAGGATGAAATGAGGAAAAGGAATACTGGCAGGTCAATGATTTTTCCCTCTCCTGAACTAAAACAATTCATGACAGTTGACAGTTCTCTAATCAACTTTAAAATAGATAAGAAAAATAGTCGGAAGCGTGAAATAAGGATCAAAATTCCTTCAACACATTTTTAAGGATTTGAAACATTATTATGTGTATTATTCTGTCAGACACTACTACAACATGTGAGAAACAATGTGGAACCCTTGGTTCGTGACATTTGGTCAGTTTGATACTTCCTAAACTGCAATCAGAGAACAAAAAAACTGCCCAAGGACTTCCAGGATGTAAATAAAGTTCTGACCTCACATCTCAATAAATCAATTTTCACAGAGACGTTCACTGCCTGAAAGTCTTCAGTTACCTGCAAAATGAATGTATTTGACGAACAATTCAAAAAAGGCTCAATGCCAGCAAGTGATCTGATATTCTAAGTAACAAACCCAGAATTCATATTTAAATAGATCATGTGATGAGCACAAGTGATGCCGCAGACCCTGTTACAAGTAAAAAAAGAAGGTGATTTTCCTGGTGTCAGAATCAAGTAATAAAATATTTCAGTAAGAAACTACATAGAAAGGAAATTGTAAACAATATAAGAACTTCAGCTTAGTGAGGAAATAAAATGAGAAAGTAACCAGGGATAACCTTAGCTGGATAGCAGTTCTATTGGACAAAAAAACTCACCCAACTAAATCTAACCAGCAATTGCTTTGATACAAATCATTATATTAACAAGCCAGTAAAGTTGAAACAAAGGTATATGGTTAAAAAGATGTTTCAGTTTAAACTTGAGGTTGTAGGAAAGGAAAAAATGTTTTAAGACTATAAGAAAGACTTCCATATGAAATTGATGTTGCGAAACATGTAAATAAGAAACCTGATATATGTGATATGATTGTTCAGGCAAAACTTAAATAAATTGAAAACTTTTATGGATAATCTATGCCATATAATTTTGAAGTTTTTGTTCTCTTCAATCTATTCAAAATGAAAATCACAACTGAGTGATCTTTATTAATAAACCAGGTGAGGCAAAAAGAGAGGACTCTTCTGTGTTGTATTTGAGGCCGCTATTCCTTAATGAGCCACGCTCAGTAATGTTTTCTCTTAACTCAATAGTCACCATTTTATCACTTGTAAAAGCATACTAATGGAAAAACTCACCTTGAAGCTTGCACATTGCATCAAGCAAAACGAACAGGAAAAATCTTCAGTTACTGCAAATCAAATAGGTAAAGAGGTTAACACAAATGGAATAATTTCTAATAAGAAAATTTTGTATTGACTCCAAAAAAGTACACATGAAAACAATTGAAGTATGACAGCACTTCCCAATATACTCTGACAAAAATTAGAATTGATGTGTAATGCAATATAGAAAAGATATCTTAATCTGAACCCATAAAAATCTTCCCAAAATAATATTAGTAGAACTTTTGATTGCTCTATAATCTGTACCTTATCGAATGCAATTTGAATAGAAAAACTGTGAACGTCATCTGTCTACCATGCTTCAAATCAACACTTTCAAACATCTATTGAAAATGAACTAGCACAGAAACACTTCACGAATGAAAATCTATAAAGCATGGGTGCTTGCCAGAGGCCAATCCACTGATGCCCTTCAGTGGCACACCTTCAGTACGGGCGTGTATATGTACTCAGAGCAAGTGAGAAGTGTTCTTTCATTGGGTACTTCTCAGATACTAATGATTGGATATTCTTATAGTATGTTTTGCTAGAACTTATCACAGCTACCTAATTATAGCAAGAGAGAATAACTATGAGAATATCTAAAGTTCTATATATTTAGTTTTAAATTTTTTAATATTTATAGCCCTATATCACCATGACTTGTCTTTATAAGATGATGTAGCCTACATAACCCACCTATACTTCAGAAAAATGGTCATATCACCATACTGGATGTGTTACCCGTATTCACATTCATGTTTACGGATGAAATGTTATAATTTTGAAGATTAGCTCCATTACTCCAGTTATTAACCCAAAAAACATCAAGCTTGACGAATGCAACGTAAAAATTTCAGGGTTCAAAATGAAAGAGGAAGAAACAATCTAAAGGAATCCCATGCTTCAGGTAATGAAGTTTGGATCCCTATGTCAGGAATAAATACTGAAAAATGTCATGGATATCTGGTTTGAAATATTTAACTTGGGTCCTCAAATTCAACTGTGCCCCTAGAGGACCAGAAATTGAAAAACATAGTCTGAATGATTAGAATAAGTGGAATATGCATGTGAAACTAGTGTAAAAAAAGAATTAAAAACAAGCAGAGCAAGTTGAATGCAATATCTAAACAATTGACTTTAACAAAACAAATAAGGAAGGAGAGTTAGAACAGTCATGAAACCTTCAGTCTTTTGTAGCATGTTGTCATAGTCCTTATAGTTGAAAACCACAATTCCATCTCTCAACCTAACAATAATACTCAAACACGTCACCCATCAAATATCTATCTACAAATATAATAAAGCAAAAGGTACAGAAAATACAAGAAAGTGTGGAGTTCCAATTATCAGGAATAGAATGCATCATGACGAAAAATGTACCTCCTTTTTCGACTTTTCTGTAATTTGTAATGCAAACATCTTTTAAGGAATGAAGGCTGCAGAGGAACCATGCATTCAATCAGCAAGTTTTGTCGAGAAGTTTGAGACACTCCACACGATTACAAGCCAGCAATAAAAGAACAAAAAATCAATGCTCATCACCCTAATACTAACTTTAAACACCATTCCATGACCCATTAAGCATACACAACTTTAATACTTCAATACAAAATCCCGAACCTGCCCAACTCATATCAAAAGCTTCGGAGATCGATATAGAAAATCAGAAAGCAACAGAATCAAATAACGCAGGAAAATTCATGATATGTACATTGTGCTTCGCGCGATGGTGAAGGATATTGTACAGCTCTACAGGTTTACAATACACCAAGAGACTCTCGTCGGCTGTAATCGTCTCTTCCACAGCCAAATGCACACAATTTTGAAGGCACATCTCGCCCCAACTCCAAATATGCAACCACCAAGATCCCTGGTTCACCATTCATAACACAAAAATCAAGCCTCAATTCTACTAAAACTATCGTGAAAAAACTGAAACAGTAAATTCGTACAAAAGGAACGATCTATTTGACCCAAATCAAGTACGGGGAGAAAAAAATGAACATATTATCCTGCAAATTGAGCTCTAATTTAGCCCTAAATTGGCAGGAAGAAGAAGAAAAGCTACAGGTGAGTGCAATTACGAACAGAAACCAGGAGAGAGCAGTAAATTCCAAATATTGAAGTGAAATTGAGGGTTGTTACCGGAGAAATCGCCGGAGAAGGTGGTGGTTGAAGCTTCACACGGCGGAGTTGGGAGGAAGATATTTTTTGTGACCAGCGAGAGATCAGCCTGAAAACGGCTCCTCGGATGTGTTTCTCGGACGAGTCCCAACTAATTGGAACTCATGCCACTGGGCCTGGCCCACTCCGTAAGCCCGGCCCAGCCACAACATAGTATTGACTCACTTGGTCATAGTTTTGACACAATTATGGCTGTCCATTTTTAACCAAAAAAAATCATAACCGAACTGTAAACTAAATCGAGCCAAACCAAAAAAAATTGAAAATCATAGATAAATGTTTGATTGCGGTTCAATTTTTAAGTAAACCATTTAATTTTGATATGATTTTGGTTTATATATTCTATAACCAGTAATTAACCATAATTGGTC
>JAOWBG010125436.1:0-10866 GCA_028566255.1 Geranium maculatum
CCCCACAACTAAAAGGTCACCCTTCATGGTTGGGTTTGACTCTTCCCTTCATATGTATCTCTTTTTCTATTTTTATTCGATGTGGGACTATACACTTCAACAAGAGTAAAATATAGCTGCAAAAATTTGTATGTCATAATTATCTCGAACAAAAACATTTTCACTGAACACAGATCTCCAGAGTTGGCTAAATGAGCTTTCGATATCTTAGGAAAACAGTCACAAATAATATAGTCTGTTCATAGACTCTTCAAAGCACAGGATAAATTGGTTCTGCTTGCACAAGTTTACTATCTTGTGCTGACTAATTGTCCTTATTCATTCTTTTGACATATTTTCCTTTTTCCACAGGTTTCTGTGGAGTCCGAGGAGGTAGATCGTGGACCAAAATGGTTAGGGAAGACAAATTTCATAGAGATCCGTTCATTTTGGCAGATATTTAGGAGCTTTGATAGAATGTGGTGCTTCTTTATTCTATCCCTTCAGGTAGGTCTGCAACCTAGAATTTAAATGAACCGAGTTGTTTTTTATGATGTTGATTAGTAATTTGTATTCACAGGCAATGATAATTATCGCATGCCATGAGTTGGAATCTCCACTTCAGATCTTTGGTGCTGAAGTATTTGAGGATATAATGAGTGTTTTCATCACATCATCAATTCTTAAATTCATAAATGGTATGGGAGTGAGAGACGATTGAACTTTGTCTTCCTTCTCTTTATCATCTTAAAAATCTAATAGAGGTTTTTGGTTGCAGCTATTCTTGATATCGGCTTTACATGGAAAGCTAGAGAAACAATGGAGTTCTCTCAGAAGATAAAACAAGTGCTGAAGCTTGTCGTTGCATTGATATGGACTATTGTCCTTCCTGTTTACTATGTTAGTTCTAGAAGAAAATATACTTGTTATTCAACACAAAGTGGGAGCTGGCTTGGAGAATTGTGTTTTTCCTCCTATTTGGTTGCAGTTGCCTTTTACTTGATGACTAATGCGGTTGAGATGGTCTTATTTTTTGTTCCTGCTCTAAGCAAGTTCATTGAGGTTTCAAACTCCCAAATATGCATGACTTTGTCCTGGTGGACTCAGGTAAGGTTCATCATAGAGGTTGCCATTTCTTTTGTCATACCTCCAAGAACAATCTTGGGCATAACTTTTTTTATGCCTAATCTTGGTTTGCATAGAGTGCTAATAGATTAATAACACCAGTCATAACAATCTCTTAAAATGAACCGATGTGATCGGTATGGTTAATGTAATTATGATTCTATTCTTTTATAAAGAATATATGATGTTGGAATTACTGAAGTGACCCTTGGATTACGTTGGATTATGGGCGGAAATATGAATATGAGTAAAAGATGATGCTAATCACTGAGCAAGAACCTTAATGTCTATTGTTATGGGCACAACTTTGTGGAGTAATTGAAGTGATTAATGATTATTCATTTGTTTTGAAACCGACGGACTTAATGGTGTAAGAAGTCCATATGACACTCCTAATATGGTGGGTGTTTCGTGCACTGGGTTTTCTTCTCTTAGATGTTAATGGGGGCAAGTGGAGTAGCTTACTGATTCTAGTTCAATGGACCAAAATGCCTTATAAGATTAGCCAATGTGAGTCTGGTAATCTATGAACTTCCAATTAGTTAATTGCTATCGTTAGGAGAAAACTTGTGTTCTTCATTTGTTGGTTTAATGACTATTTCGGGGCTGTTTTAGATTATGGCTGTTTGAGATCATCTAATTTGATTAATGCAGGTTCTCCCCATTTGTTCATTCCCATTATTCAAAGTAACATTACACTAGATTTGTTTTTTATTTGTCATGGTTATGAATGCAGACATCCACATTACATATACCTTGTCATTTACTGTTTTCAACCTTCTGAAAATTCCTGGATTTTTTCATTATGCAGCCTAGATTATATATTGGGCGTGGGATGCAAGAATCACAAGTTTCGGTTATGAAGTACACCCATATCCCTTTTGTGATGCTTTACCAATACCTTATTCTTTGCTAGTTCTTTTCTGACACATTGTTTCTTAATATGTAGGTATTCATTGTTCTGGATACTGGTACTCTTGAGCAAGTTTTTGTTCAGCTACTTCTTTGAGGTGGTTTTTATTTGCATGCTTGTCTTTTAGTTTACCAATGTCGATAACAAAGTTCTTTTTATTATTCACTTGGAAATCTAGACATGCACAATCAGCTGATTAATTTTCTATCCATTTAAAAATGCAGATTAAACCTCTGATCGGACCAACAAAGCAGATTATGAAAGTTGGTGTGAGAAACTATGACTGGCATGAGCTCTTCCCGAAAGGTATTCTCCAATTCTAACATAACAGTGCGTAAATAGTTTAGTGTGAGTTCCTTTTGTCAAAATAGCTAATAAGGATTTGTTTGCCTGTTACAGTTAAGAATAATGCAGGTGCAATTGTGGCTGTATGGGCTCCAATAATAATTGTGAGTTTTACTACGAGAATTTTCAAACAATCGACCCAATTTCCAACCTTCAATATCTTAGCTGGATAAAAAATAAATCTTTTCATCCGGAAAGCTATGTGGCATGACGTCTGTCTTTTTTGTTCTGTATGCTGTCTCAGATCTATTTCATGGACACACAGATCTGGTATTCTGTTTACAGTGCAATCTTTGGTGGAGTTTATGGAGTTCTACATCATCTTGGTGAGGTAAGATTAAGCTCTGTTTTTCTTTCCTAACTGATGATGTAAGGGTCTAACTCCTCATGTTTTCTGTAGATTCGAACACTAGGAATGCTACGAAGT
Organism: Geranium maculatum; assembly: GCA_028566255.1. Lineage (NCBI taxonomy): Eukaryota > Viridiplantae > Streptophyta > Magnoliopsida > Geraniales > Geraniaceae > Geranium > Geranium maculatum. The sequence continues at coordinate 2,790 of JAOWBG010125436.1, forward strand.
AGATTTCACACGTTGCCTTCGGCGTTTAATGTCAACCTTGTCCCGCCTACACTGAAAAATGGCCGGAGGAGGAAAAGAAGTTTCTTGCAAAATAGATTTCAGAAGGTCCGGGTTTGACCTTGGGATACAGTAACTTGAATACTTGAATGCCCCTCCTTTTTTCTGTTAAAATGACCGTTGAACCAATATATTCTCACAGGTATCCGAAATGGGAAAAGACGGTGTTGCCAAGTTTGCTCTAGTGTGGAACCAAATTATCAGCAGCCTTCGGTTAGAAGACTTGATAAGCAACAGGTTATTGTTATAATCATAAACTTAAGTTCCATGTGCACCCGCAGGCGAAATCCCTGACAAAGTATGCTTCCTTGTTTTTTCTTTCTCGATAGGGAGTTAGATTTGATGACAATACCTATGTCATCGGAGTTGCTTTCTGGCATGATTCGTTGGCCTGTTTTCCTCTTAGCAAGCAAGGTATGCTCTTTTTTACTCAAAAGGTTTGATCACATCCTCTTACAGTTTATGTGCCATAACATATATATGATTCTTACCAGCTTAAAACAGCATTGAGCATTACGCAAGATTTTGTGGGGAAAGATGAGGCACTTGTCCGAAAGATAAGCAAAGATAAGTATATGTACTGTGCTGTAAAGGAATGCTATGAATCATTGAAGTATATCCTGGAAATTCTCGTTGTTGGAGATCTGGAGAAAAGGTAGAGACAAAATATGCCAATTAAATCTACAATTTCATGTATTGATAGTGGGCTTAAAATGTTCAGTCTTGGCAAGCTATGCATAATATGCTGTTAACTGTTACCGATATCTTTATGTATTTCTTCTTACTTGTAGGTTCTAACATTTATTCTTATGTTTACTTTGCTTTGACTCCTCAATTCATTTTCAGTATCATATCCAGCATTTTTTTTGAAATTGAAGCAAGCATAGAAAGCTCAAGTTTTCTCGAGGACTTCAAGTTGAGTGAGCTCCCAGCTGTACATGCCAAATGCATTGAGTTACTTGAACTTCTGGTAATTGTCACGCTCCAACACCTTCTCAGCTTATAAAGTAAAAGTTTAGTGCCTTGAGCCTGGTGATTAATTTTATGGCATATTTCAAGGGCGAGGGAAATGGAAATCAACATGGAGACGTGGTGAAAGTTCTCCAAGATATCTTTGAGCTTGTAACCAATGATATGATGACAAATGGCTCCAGGTTTGTTGCGCTTAGACGCCAATTCCCGATTAAGGTTCATTTAAATGCTTCACCAGACTAAATATTGTGTAAATACCACAGGATATTGGATTTGCTCAACTCATCCCAGCAACTGGAGATAAACACTACAGATTTTTGTAGAAGAATTGAACCACAATTGTTTGAGTCATCTGCCAGCGAGGATGCAATCCATTTTCCTTTACCGGATAGTGCTTCCCTTAACGAACAGGTGAAATGCCGGCTTCTTTGAGTTAGTACTTGCCTACTTCTATTTCTTTCCGTAATTTAGTCATGGGATGGAAGTAGTCATGCAAGCACATAGATCATTACTCTTATACAAACCAAATTGTTTCGAATATTGGATTGCAGATCAGGCGCACTCTCTTGTTGCTGACTGTTAAAGATACAGCAATGGACCTGCCTGCAAATATAGATGCTAGAAGGCGGATTTCATTTTTCGCTACTTCTCTCTTCATGGATATGCCCTCTGCTCCTAAAGTTCGCAGTATGCTATCATTCAGGTCAGACTTTCTTGGTGAAGCTTATCCCATTCTCCATTTGCAGTGTGGGTCATATTCAAAAGTCTTAATTGTCCATGAGTTTTTCTTTCTAGATCACCAAATGCATGTAACTTACAAACATTACACTAATTTGAAAAAAAGTTTTTGTTATCAGCAATGCATCAAGATTTGGGATCTAGATCTCCCTATAAAGAAGGGAGCTCTATTTTTGCCACTTGAACCAACATTAGTTAGTAGAGAGAGGCCCAAAGATAAGTTGGAAAGAAAATATGAGAGAAATACCGCCGAACCCTAGTCACTAGGACCCAAGTTCAAATGCTTGACCAGTTGGCCATATTCGAAGAAAAATAGTAATGTTGCATAGGTTGTAATAAAAGAGTATTCAATTCTTCGTACTTCACATTAACTTTATGTTTTTATGTCTTCCTCACATGGTTGCTGTTAGTTGCAGTATATAGCCTAAATACACGAGACGAGTAAATCTTAATCCATTTAGTGGATAAGTTAATTCATTTATCATTGTTACTCCATGTATTGTTCTCAACTCAATGCGTTCTTCTCTTTGGAACAGTGTTATAACCCCACACTATGTAGAAGATATAAATTTTTCAATGGATGAGCTTCATCTAAGCAAGGAAGAAGTTTCCATAATCTTTTATATGCAAAAAATATATCCAGGTCACTATAAGCTCACACATCATTAATCTTACTCTTATTCCATTCATTTGGTTCAATCTGTTAAGTAGATCACATGATGGTCATGTGTTATTAGATGAGTGGAAGAACTTCTTGGAGCGCATGGGGTGTGCAAATGCAGAAGGACTGAAAGATGAAAACAAGGAGGAAGATCTTAGATATTGGGCTTCTTTCCGGGGTCAAACATTAAGCAGAACAGGTGAATAGAAAATTTACAGTGTAAACTTAGATTTTGAGTGAAACCTAGCAGATGATATTTTTCAATCCTAGTTATAACTCCATTTATATTTTGTGGCGTGACAGTCAGAGGGATGATGTACTACAGAGAAGCCTTAAAATTACAGGCGTTTCTTGATATGGCTGAAGATGAAGGTTCGCACAAATTACTTATTTAGTTCATACTTCATCTTATCATGTACCCTTGAAATGTCTTAGCTAGAGTCACTTATATTACATATTCTTACGTGCGTTTAATCTGTTCATCTAGATATTCTCGAAGGCTACGATGCTGCAAAAATTGGAAACCCTACATTATCTTCTCAACTAGGTGCACTAGCAGACATGAAATTCACATATGTCGTCTCTTGTCAGATGTTTGGAATGCAAAAATCTACCAGCGATCCCCATGCACAAGACATTATTGATTTGATGATCAGGTATCACATTTTAAACATACATACATAGATATGAGCGTGTGTGCAATCATATTGGAACCTTTATGGAACAAAAATCTATTTTTTTGTTCAAAGAACCTGCATATCTCTAAGCTAAAGTATCAATCCCCCACTTTAGTGTAATATCTTTATTTATACTAGTTGAACCAATTATTTGAGCAGGAATTGGGATATATATATATATATATGCTTTGTGTATAAATTTTGCAATTATTGGCTGAAGGTTTCCATCTCTCCGTGTTGCTTATGTTGAGGAGAAAGAAGAAATCGTGCCTAACAAGCTGCCTCCAAAGGTTTATTCTTCCGTATTGGTTAAAGCTGTTGCTGGTTTTGATCAGGTAATAAGTTATGTGACTATAGTATATCCCACACAATGCTAATATGTAATAACTTATACTTACATATATTTGCTTGAATTTGTTGAATGTTTTGCCATTTTTACAGGAAATATACCGCATAAAGCTTCCTGGTCCCCCGAATATCGGTGAAGGGAAACCTGAAAATCAAAATCATGCCATTATTTTCACACGTGGCGAAGCTCTCCAAACAATTGATATGAACCAAGTAAGCTCTCTCAAAAATTAAATAAAATTTGATAACCTCTGTTACTTTTGGTCTTATGGTTCTGGTTTTATAGGATAACTATTTGGAAGAAGCTCTGAAAATGAGAAATCTTCTGCAAGAGTTTCTTAAATGTCAAGGACGGCGCCCTCCTACCATACTTGGGTTGAGGGAACACATATTCACCGGAAGGTTAGAACTTTTTCCTGCTACATCACTGCATCAGTTGTTTTACACCTCGTGAGTTGATAATCTTGTATTTCCCTCCAAAATCCAGTGTTTCTTCTCTTGCATGGTTCATGTCGTACCAAGAGACTAGCTTTGTCACTATTGGTCAAAGGATTCTTGCCAATCCTCTCAGGTGATTCCTTGTTTCTGATAGGCTATACTTAAAGAGCGATAATTACATAAACTAGCTGTGTAGTATCCCATTTTCTAATTTGAATGGTATTTTCCTCTTTCCAATTCATTTTTAATGATGCAAAAAAGACAAATTCACTATAAGATTTTGCAATAAACGTAGCACGAAGACACTCGTCGCTAAAATGAGATACTACACAGCCAGTTTTTGCATGAATAGTGTGTGAATGATCACGAATACTTCATTTCTCACCATAGCGATGCAGATATGTTAAGTTCTGTTAATATATTTGTTTTCGTGTATGTAGGGTACGATACCACTACGGGCACCCAGATGTGTTCGATAGGATATTTCACTTGACAAGAGGTGGTATAAGCAAAGCATCAAAGACAATTAATTTGAGTGAAGATGTTTATGCTGGTAAGAACCATTACTCTTAGCAGTTTTTGACATCACATGCCGATCCTCGTATATATAATTCACAAGTCCATCTGTTATCACATAGGGTTTAACTCTACCTTAAGACGGGGATGCATTACGTACCATGAGTATCTTCAAGTTGGAAAAGGTCGTGATGTAGGCTTAAACCAGATATCGAAGTTTGAAGCCAAAGTTGCTAATGGAAACAGTGAGCAAACTCTAAGTCGGGACATATATCGCCTTGGTCGCCAGTTTGATTTCTTCCGGATGCTTTCTTGTTACTTCACAACTATTGGATTCTACTTCAGCAGTCTGGTAATTCTTTCAACACTAAATTGCTCAAATAGCCCTTTCTTGCTAGGGATAATTGCAAAAAAAACTACTTTTGCAAGGAGTATTCGTATACTATGTTTATTGTAAAAATTTAACGTGGAATATTTCAAATTTTTGTACAATTTGTCAAACTCCGTCAAAACAAACGGAGAATGGGTTACAGGCACGTGTGATGTGACCTTCATTTTCTTCAAAATGACATAATTGTCCTGGGAGTAAAATTTAATTTTTTTTACATGCAATTCTTTTATGATAAATATAATTTTGTAATTCAATTTTATTTTTACATGTAATTTAAATTTGAAGTCTTTTCTTTTTTAACGGTGTCATTATTGGTGAAAAAAGAATAAGTTCATGGTAAATTTTTGTAATAAATGTAGTACACGGAAAATCCTTACAAAAGTGGGATACTACACGTCTAGTTTTTGCAATTATCTTGCTATTACAATAGGATATCTAGTTTTTGCATTTACTTTAGGCTAAAGATTTCAATCTCAAGAAACAACTACATTATCCAAATCAAATAATTTTTGGGTATAATCGTTAATTTAAAGTTCTTCGATAACGATTCACAGATATCAGTCATTGGGATATATGTTTTCCTCTATGGCCAACTATACCTGGTTCTTAGCGGATTGCAAAAAACGCTGGTCCTCGAAGCAAGACTGCAAAACATACAGTCCTTGGAAACGGCTCTTGCTTCCCAGTCATTCATCCAGCTCGGCCTCCTAACAGGCTTACCAATGGTAGTAGAGATCGGGCTACAAAAAGGATTTCTCACTGCCCTCAAAGACTTCGTACTCATGCAGCTTCAGCTAGCTGCAGTTTTCTTCACTTTCTCCCTTGGATCAAAGATTCATTACTATGGTAGAACAATCCTTCATGGAGGCGCTAAGTACAGACCAACCGGACGCAAAGTTGTGGTGTTCCACACAAGCTTCACTGAGAACTACAGGTTATATTCGCGGAGCCACTTTGTGAAAGGATTTGAACTGTCTCTCCTGCTAGTTGTTTATGATCTGTTTAGACGCTCGTATCAGAGCAGCGTGGCGTATGTCATGATAACGTACTCCATTTGGTTTATGTCCATCACTTGGTTGTTTGCTCCGTTTCTGTTTAACCCGTCTGGATTCAGTTGGGGGAAAGTGGTTGACGATTGGAAAGACTGGAACAAGTGGATCAGGCAACAAGGTGGGATAGGGATTCAGCAGGATAAGAGTTGGTATTCTTGGTGGATTGACGAGCAAGCTCATATTCATCGCTCGGGATTGGGCGCTAGGCTGATTGAGATAATTCTTTCTCTCCGGTTCTTTATTTATCAGTATGGTCTGGTCTATCACCTCGACATCACCCAACAGAGCAAGGATTTTCTGGTTTATGTGCTCTCCTGGGTCGTCATTCTTGCAGTTTTTGTCTTGGTGAAGGTAATTTCTAACCTCTTTTCTTTTGGATATCGTGGCCTTTTCCCCATCATGATCCAGTGCTTAGATTTAAGGCTTATGGATCTTATGGTTAGTATGTCGTACCTCTAACTTGGTTAAAGTCGTTAACTGTGGCGTCCACTGTTGTTGTGGCACAAGCTTGTTGCAGGTCATTTAGAGATTAAGTTTTTGTCTGATTATGAATCTGACATGACAAAAGCTAAAACAAGAAACTTTGTTTTTATCATTATAAGCACATAGAACACATGAACATTGCCAAAGCTTTGATTGAAAGCTTCACAGGAACATTAACGTACTGCATGTAAATGGCTTTTGATTGAAAGCTTTGTGTATGGTCCTACAAATATTACAGTGAAATATGTTTCAAAATCACCTTGTATATCAAATGTGGGTCAGGAAACCCTATTTCTGCATCTAGCATCCTCAACTGGGACACCTGCCAAGAAACCAATCTCGCAATGCTCTCTGATCATACCTGGAGAGAGGATAAGGTACACAGGAATTGAAAGCTTGAGCTTTTGATTCGGTTGGAGTCGGTTTCAATATGGTATCCAGAGCTGGTGTGGTATCTTGCATATTGACCCGTTTGTTATTCAGGGTTCATGTCCAGTTCCTTGAAACTTAGTATATTTCTGCGTTATGTGATTTTTCTATCATTAGTTGTGATAAAAGCCTACAAAAGTGCATCATTTACAAACAATCTTGATTCTTGACATGTCCTGCAGGCGGTGAACATGGGAAGGAAACAGTTCAGTGACAAATATCATTTCGCGTTCAGGCTGTTCAAGGCTTTCCTCTTCTTTGGCGTCATAGCCACCATCCTCTCGCTTTCCATCATCTGCGAGCTCTCGTTGAAGGACTTAATCGTCTGCATCCTAGCGTTCCTGCCAACGGGATGGGGCTTGATATTGGTAACTCCTTAATAATTCTCAGTAACAATCATCGTCTTTCATCACCAGAGACACATATGACTGATACATGAGTAAGGTTTCTTCAGGTTGCACAGGCTGTGAGGCCGAAGATAGAGGACACCGGGCTGTGGGACTTCACTAGGGTTCTCGCCAAAGCTTACGACTATGGCATGGGCGTTTTTCTCTTTGCGCCTATCGCAGTTTTGGCGTGGCTACCGATCATATCAGCGTTTCAGACTCGTTTCCTCTTCAACGAGGCGTTCAACAGGAGACTGCAGATCCAGCCTATTCTTGCCGGGAAAAGAAAGCGCAAATGAGGCTTGGTACATGTATGTGTTTAGTGCATATTGTGTATGTGTAAATGTAAATGTATATTAGTGATTCATTATGATTTGCTATAGAGAAATAAAAGGTCAGAGTTTGATTTTTAGAGCTCTCTTTGTTCAGACTAAAGATGGTTCTCTGGTTTGATTCTTTTGGGAGCTTTTGCTTGCAAACTCACATTGTTTGAGGAGAAATGTTTTATGCACAATACTAAGACCTTTTCGCAACCTTGCAAAATTGTCTCCATCAACCTATCTTTGTAAGGCCCGCAGAAATCGAAGACTTACGAGATGAAATGCCAAAGCTTCTCACCCCCTCTCGATTGCTCCCTAATCGGTGCCACATGTCTTCCCCTATTTGGAGCAGAGCTACAGTGTGTCTCTTATTCAGAGTCATTTCATGTCTCGAGTTTTCCTCCAGAGAATCGCTTCTCACTCTTCTGACCTCCTTGCGAATGCTAAAAAAGCTCAGGAATTATGCATATCATCGGATTTACATCTACGGGTTGCGAGAATGATATGATTCAGACTTTCTATCAGATGCCGGAGGAAAATACAAGATATTTTTAAACCACAACTTACGCCTTTAGCTTTCTTATTTTTCCTATCATTTCTCTCCGGTAT
>JAOWBG010126545.1:0-10857 GCA_028566255.1 Geranium maculatum
CCCGATAACCGGCAAACTGACCGGAACTGTACAAAACATGACCGGTCATAACCGAAACCGGCCCAATTTTGTACGGTTTCTGTTTCAATTTTCAACAACCGGATAGGACCGGTCCGGTTACCGGTTATTGAACTAGTTCAATAACCGTGGTTAACCGGAACCGACCAGTTTTGGTCCTATTTGATCCATCCTTAATGGTTTTTCACTCTGTAATGAAAAAATATTGAAAAATACTCTTCAAAATATTGAAAAATACCCATTAACACATTGAAATCGATTTTCGGTTAACCGGAATAACTGACCGATCCTATCCGGTTAACCAGTTGTCCGGTTGTAACATAGTCCGGTCCGATTTCGGTTTTAGAAATTGAAAACCGAACAGGACCGGTCCAGTCTTCGGTTCTGGCCGCCGGTCCCGGTTAACCTGTTATGCCCACCCGTACGTAAATATGCATTCCTACGGGTTTAATCTTATCACCTCCATTATGCATCTAATTTATGTAGTCTGGCTTAATATGCATTTAATCTATTATTTAGAAGTCACATTATCATCAACCATTTTTATCATGGAACAGGTCTCGAGATTGGTGATGATGCCACTAGAGCTAAAGTTTGGAATTATATTTAATTTCCTAAAGGTGATATTAATTTACACATTGATATATGCATATAAGAAATCAAACCACTATATATATAGCAAAGCTGCAAAAGGCAAGAGCTTGCTTCTATGCTTCTGCTTCTCTCCTTCTCCATTTCCATTTTCTTCCGTGAAATGCTACCCAAAGTTCACTATCAACAAGAATGATAGAAACTCTATGTCAACCTTAAATGATTCAAGGGTTTTCACTACATGGCGACGCCTATGAGTTCTCTGGGCGCAATCCTCATTCTTCTACTCATACTTACTCTTATGATCTTCGCCAACATTGTGGCCGCGAGAGGGATTTTCAATCTCAATCACAATCAGCCTTATCCGCACCAGCTCTCCGGCAATAACACTTTGGAGCAAGACAAGAGGGGCATCCCGACCGGAGCTAATCCTCTTCACAACTAAAAACAAGCGATCTATATGTAATAAGCATGTAATCAATGGTTCTGATCCTCACACTTGCGTTTTGTTATTATGCTGATAAGAAAAGTAGACAACATAATCATCATTTTTATAGTACCTTATATGGTTGTATTCATTTGCTCTTTTCAATTTTCTAGTTTTGTACCTTGAAATATTGATTATATCACCATATGTGCGTGTACATGTAAGGGCATGAACATTGCCACATGCAAGAAAAAAGAAAATTAAAATTGGCATACATGGAGTGTAGATTCATGTCTTTCAAATTCTGATGTCATATTAAAATTTGATTATCTTATGAGTTTTATTATGTGAATTAAGGCACGGGCCGTGGTAGAATTTAAAGCTTTTTTGACATGATACATAGTCATGACTTCACTTGTTTAGTTTATGAAAGTGAAGTATTGAGGTGAGTGTGCACATATTCTGACATGTTTGTTCATGAGTTGTCTCTTCCTATGGTGTCCGCATATGAAGTCTCTTGCATGCGCTTATATAAGATAATAAGCTTGTCTCTTAGTTAATATATATATATAATCAAAAGATGGTTTCAGTGCAGTTCCCCATTTTTGCTCCTTTTGTTGCCAACTTGCAAGACTAAACCATATAAAATATATAGTTAAAAGTTGATATATATGGTAAAATATATATTATGCACAGAATGTGTCTGTAGTGCATGAAGAGAATAAGGTAGTTGCTGTTGGTTTATAGTTAAGGATGTTTCTATGCTTGTCTTTTACAATATGGGTGTCTTCAGATGTCTGTCTTTTCTTGTCTCATTTGCTTTGTCTGATAAATTTATATATCAGACATCAGAAGCAAAAAAAAATAAATAAATAAATAAATAGAGAAAAGGGTGAAACATGTTATTCACCACTAATCAGTGGATCAGGAGCTGGTTTGAATGAATTACTAATGTTGTTGCTACGGTTTCATACGGTAACTTAATAGATGCATTTAATAACGATCTAATAATGACTAATCTAGTAGGTTATGGAATTAGTGTATATATCAGCATTCATGTTTGCTTGATGAGGGTCTGCTTTACTAAATTTGCCATATAACAATGAAGATTTATGCAGAAGCAAACAAGTATTAAAATTTTACGTGGTAATTTGTCAATAATGTGTCGACCACTCTCATCTATTGAGGAGATGAACCTTTATTAGAGAGAAACGGTATATGCCAAATTTGTTATGGATCATTAAAAAAACTCAAGTTCAAGCTCAGATTATAACACTAAAAGAAATCTTTTTAAAGGAAGCGGACTTAAAACGCGGTCACAAAGAAAAACACGCATTGCATTAGTAAGGGCAGCACACATGAGCGCTGCCGTTGGCAAGGGCAGCACACATTAGCTATGTCATTAGACGTTACCCTTAGATCGCGGCCGTTACTTAATGTCAGCACACATGAACGATGCTATTATGTGGACATCGCACTTCAACACGTGTGCTTGCCTAAATAACAACATCATACGAGGCTGTTCGCTGCCATGGTTCGGGCAGCATACAAAAGGTGTACGCAGCACTTGAGGCAGTGCATATTTTAAAAAAATTATGGGTTTTGGAATCAATTTTAAAAAAATAGTAAATGAAATTTAAACTCGAAATTGATGAAAATAAAAATATTATTATATTAAATTGAAAGTGAATACAATCTATTCTAATTCGGAATTAGAGGATAGAGGCTGAGGCATAGAGAGATTGCCGAGTTGATGGAATATCACTTTCAGATATTCATTAGTTTTGTCTTGAACTTCTTTATTTTCTTCTTGTTCTCTGTATTCTTCAATTCTAGAGCTCGATTTTCCGCTTTGAGGTATGCTATTGCTACATTGTAGCGATGTGACTCTGATGATCTCTGCGAGATTCGGCTATGTTGTCGAGGCTTTGGTGGCCTTAGATCCTGTCTCCCAAAGCCTCGGGTCTCGGTGTCTTGCTGCTCACGGATGTGCACTTCGTAATGCGCATCGATCATCCACGATCCGTAACTGATGTTCCCAGCCATTGGAACATGAGGAGTTGATGCTCGCGGTCTACTGTTTCTTCTTTCGCATATACTCGATCTTCACCTAAGTATTCAGGTCGCTGACATAAATCCTCTACAACCTCCACAACATGATCGACATTTCGACTACTAGAAGTCACATCCCATCTAGCATCCAAATGATAAGCTGTGTTCTCAACTTCACCATGAAGCGTCCACACAGTTTATATCGGTAATATGTCGTTATGCAATAAGTGTTGAAATATTTTATTCATATGTTGTGCAATCATATTACAACAACGCCTGCACGACACAAATATCGGTCTCGGTCGTGTGGTGGCATATTTTCATCGATAAAATGTAGAAAATCTGAAATACCATCTATATACGGTTTCGATATTCTATTGTCTATATTCATCCAACTACGATCCATATTTGACATACATACCAATAAGTACAATCAAGGTTCAATTAATATATATACAAACAAGCACACAAAAAATCTTAGTTATATGCAAATAATAAACTAAACCATAAATATTAAATAACTAATTCACCATATTATGTACAAAATAGATAATTATAACAAATTTTCATATTACGATTTGAAACACAAACATAATTATACACTGAAAACCATAATTTAATAACAACACGATAATCTTCGACTTTGAAATTATAGGAAACATTGTTGAGCACCTCTATCACTAGCTCCAATTGTATCATCCACATCGTTGGCTAAGTGACTAACGTTGACCGTTGACCCCAAAAGGTTGACCACTGACTTTATGTAACCGATGCGCATCTCTATGTGTTGTCGGGTACAACTTCACTCAACCAACGGTACCAACTAAGTTGTCGTCTAGGATACATCTAGCCGATGACACTCTAATTGTGTGTGTAGGATATGATTGGATATATAGTAGTGTTATTATGACATTGGCATCATATGTATATAAAAGCATGTTTTACTGTGACCTGGGGAGTATTGTGTTGAAGATAGCCTTATGTGTATGCATTTTTATATTATAGCCTTTATTTATGTAATTTAATAATTATTTATAGGGAAAACACCACTTACCTTCCTTGAGTTTTGTAAAATTGTCACTAACCTCCCCTGTGTTTTAAAATTGTCAGATACCACCCACAAGTTTTACAACCTTTTCACTTTAACCTAACATCGTTAGTTTTTGGTCAAAAGTCAACTATCATTTATGAAATGACTAAAATGCCCTCTGAGTTTTAGTCTGTAAAATACAACTATTATATCATTATGAATTTATTATTTTACCCTTCATTGCATATTAATTTTAAACAAATGGATAAGAGTATAATGATCATTTCCAAATTAATAAAAATTTTAAAAAAAATAAAATCAGTGTTTTGCAGAGAGAGGTCGACGGGAGAGGGGAGGCGGAGGAGGTGGTTGGAGGAGGCGGAGGAGGGCGGAGGCGGTCGGAGAAGTAATTAAGTAAAAGTAAAAGTAAATAAAAACATTATTTTCAAGTGAATAAAGTGTGATATATCTTCACACTGATGCAACCAGGGCTGCTCAAAATAAATCGAGAAACATACTGGATCTGAAACCGAAATCGATGAAATTGAAAGAATTTGATTCGGGTTGGTTTCAAATTGATTTATACAAAGCATGGTTAAATGATTAAACTGAATATGGTTTAACATCACATACGTGACTTAAAATCAGCCATTGATATTCACAGATGGACGTCTCTTCTTCTTTCGTATGGTCAATAATTTATGGGTTATTTGTACATCCATTGGACATGTTTGTTCTTAGCTATATAAATATTTATTGTTTTCTAGTCACACTCTTCACCAAACTTGGCTACATTTTATCAGTTAAAAAATTATTTGTCCATTTTTGTACGCAATAAACATATATATGTTTAACTTATACGATCAAACCACTTATTCAAGCAATTGCAGTTAAATAACATCCATAATGCTCAACGGCAGCCTCATAGTTTATTTCAACTAGTAATTAAACATATATTTTTCATAATAAAATACACTTACTATATATATACATACAGAAGAAATTCACTACAAACCAAATTCAAGTGTCCAAACGTCAGAATCGTAGAACGTGCTGGACTCGTGCAAAATTGAAGAACCATGTAGAATGTGTAGTGCAAAGTTGTAGAAACATGTAGAACGTGTAGTGCAAAGTGTAGAACGTGATGGACCCGTAAAACCCTTAAGTGTGCGTTGTAACCCTTGAGTATGAAGCATAAATAGTTCTATTAAATACATAGGTTTAAAGATGACTAATTATATTGTACCTCGCACATCAGTATATATGGCACGGTGTGGGAGCTCACAGACAGAACACTGGCGACAGAGGGATTTATCAGAACCAGTGACATACAAATGAAAGATATCAAAATGAATCCAAAAACAGTAGACTCGCCTTACAAAATATTCCATAAAGCCCTTTCGGGCAAGCCTTTCTTGTTACTGTCTCATTTCCTCCCGCTCCACCTTCATTTCTACCCAATCCACCCTTTTAACAACAACATTCTATCAAAATGAAAGGTAGCAAAATAAGTTCCAAAACAGTAGACTCACCTTACAAAATATTCCATAAAGCCTTTTCGGGCAAGCCTTTCCTGTTACTGTCCCATTTCCTCCCACTCCACCTTCATTTCTACCCAATCCACCCTTTTAACAACAACAACATTCTATTACTACAAGAATTTGATCACCAGAAAATATAAACAACAAAATAAAGAATTAATACACAAACACGACAAGCTACAACTTCAATGTATGTTAAAAAACATAAGAACTTCCACTATCCATCTCTAGAAAATTGAATTGATAATGCAGCTACCTGATGTGGAAAAGAACAATCTCTAGAACTTATAAGAAATTTTTTTTATAATAAGCACCTCTGACCCACAATGTATACTTCATAATTCAAATTTTCAGCTCATTCATCAAAATCCTAGTAACACACAAGAGTCAAAAAGACCCAAACAAGAACAAATATGTTCAATGCAATCTCAAAAAGTGAACAATTCAATGGTATCATCAAGCCATTGCATCTCATAAACTCCAATCACCAATACAAGCCTTAAAACAATCATCACTGACCCACAACTTGCAACTCAAGAATCAAAATCCCAATATTAAATGTGATTATAAAAAAACTAAACAAGAACACATATACTGAATGCAATCTCAATACACACATATTGAACAAATAAGTCGAGTATACAAATATATATACACACACACACACACAACATTATCGTCGACGCAATTAAGTTATTTCTCACTTGACAAATCAAACAGATCAATGGCATCATTTAAATGAAATCGGTGAGATGAGAAATCGATGAGACAGAAACACTAAATTAACAGAAACCCCCAAACCCCCAAATTAACATAAACCCTAACCCCCAAATTAGATAAACTTAAAATTGGGAAAAACATTAAACCTGCTAAAGAGGGTGTTGGACGAGGTTGACTGGATGCGACGGAGATGGTGAAGGTGACGGTGACGGTGGCGGTGGACGAAGGGGCGGTAGCGGAGCCGTGGACGGGGACATTCTAGCGGAGACGGGGACGCGCTGGCGGAGACGTGGACGAAGGCGAGTAGAAGAAGAAAGGGCGGAGACGTGGCAGATCCGTGGACGGTTGTGGAGCGTCGAAGCTGGAGAGGGAGCGTCGATCGGTAGAGACGAACTGTGAGGGTTTTCGAAAGAGAGACAGATCTGTGTAGGTAGGTAGTAATAATGAGTGCTGTGAAGTCAGTCAGTGAGTGAAAAATGAAAATGGACTGAAATACTGAATGAGTGAGTGCTGGGCTAGTGGGCTGGGATTACAAAATCAAAATGGGCTAGGCTGGGAACAATGAATATTTGGGCCTGGGAGGGAAAAATTGGGCTGGGCTGGGCTGGGCTGCTGTCTGGGTTGGGCCGGGTTGTCCCGGGCAGCACAAAACAAGCCCGCTACCCGGCCCAAATGTTAAATTTCGGTCCCGTTCCCGGCCCAGGTCATTCCGGATTGGGTCATTGAGCGAGCGGGTTGGGCCGGGTTAGCGAGTTGGACGGGTCATTCCGGGTTGCGCGTCCACGAACCGTACTCTCAAAATTCTAGATATGTACTTGTAGGGGAACACATCTCGGCGGGGTTGTGGAGCGGAGCTGAGCTGGCGTCGGTCGTGCGTGCGGGATGTCGTGGTCGCACGTGCGGAGTCACTTGGCTCTGATTGGCTGGACGGAACTGAGAGAGCATCTATTCGATTTTTATCTCTCTAAAGCGCATATACACTCACACTGTCTTCTCCACCGTCACACAAGTCTCGATATTTTATTCTCTATACACCAAAACTAAAAAATAAAAGAGAGAGACGCCATTACTGGCCGAGGTCTGTGTGAGGTCGAGTACGACTCAGAAGCTTCTCTTTACACCTCAAACCTGCACTTTCACAGATCCAAATCCAAGGTCTGCTATCTTTTTTTTTTAATTTTTTATATCTTCAGCTCTCTTCACTTCAATTTTATATACATTTATGGAAATAAATTTAGAAAGTAGCACTAGGTTTAGGGTTCAATTGCAGAATCTGGGATTTTAGGGTAGCATTGCTTGATCATGTTGAAATTTCTTGTTTTGATTTGTGCCCACTTCATTTGAGCTGCTGTGAATCTCAATTTTGGTCCAAACCCAGTTCAAATCACTGAATTGGGGATTAGGTTAGATGGGTTTTGCCTGCTGAAGCTAGTCAATTTGAGCATCTGAAGCTGCATAACTGTGAATTGGGATGGAAGTTGTCTTTTTTACCCTTGTAGTTGATTGGGTTTTGAGGTAGGCAATTTTGGGGATGCTCCAGTTGCTGCAAGCTAAGCTTACCTCTAATACCTTGTCTGTGCCCATCTTTGATTACCCTTTTCATTCTTCTTTGTTGGAGCAAAGATGTTTGAAGTGAGATATAATTGAAGCTTGAAGCTGAAAATGCAGTTCATATACGTGCGACGACGCTGAATCTTATTTCATTATGTTATTTTTGCACCTTCTCTTGAACCTAGTTATGCGAGGAGAACGTATTATTTTAGATTTGGATTTACAGTTGATGCTGTGGTTTCAGTGACTTTCTTTGTTTCTCATAGTGAACGCAATTTGATCGTCGCCATTCAGAATATCATATGTTGATGGTAAACATTGTGGAGGTTGGTCTATCAGATGTTCTGTGGTGGCTATAGTATGCTTGACCATAGCCACAATGCGCATCTGTCTGATGAGATGTTGTGGGCTAATGTTTCTTTGCACTCTACTGATTTCCCTCCAATTGAAGAAAGGCTTAGCTATCAGTCCTGATGGTATTTTGATTTACTTTCACTTTTCTTACTATCAATTCATTCATTCGTCCATTTATGACTACTTGTGTGTGAAAAATGATTATCTTCTTCATACATATTAACAAGTAATTTTGGTATATATGTGATAATCTACCTCGTACATATCAACATGTAATTTTGGTATATATATGAAGGCCATACTTATTTCACATTCTTTTAATGCTTTGACGCTTGTCAATTTGGTTGAACATCACCGTGAAACTCGGTTAAAGGATCTTGTCTTTCCAATCACAGTCTAGACATGTTTTGTTATGATGTTAGTGTATATTCCTTTTATTAACAATGCCCGTTAAATTATAACCATGATTACAAAATACGTATTTACGGGTTTTAAGGTTTCAAACATGTTGATCATCATCTAAGCTTTTCATGCAGTACTCGTGCGAATAATACATGTTTACATTTTCCGAGACTTACTGCGTAAGAAATAAATATTGGATGGTTGTTAGATTTTCAACATGTTATTGTCATCTAACTCTTAAGGTCTTGTGTATGCAATATACACACCACTATACTTCAAAGTTCTTAGCTTAACATTTTCCAGTTTCTCTTTGCCTCTCATTTTGTCCCGATGTTAGTTTGTGAAATTATTTGTGTTTGGCAGGCGAAGCACTTCTCAGCTTCAGGAACACAATTCTTACATCAGATGGTGCGATTCTTAAGTGGAGACCGGAGGACCCTGACCCATGCAAATGGATCGGAGTGAAATGCATTCAGAAAACTAAGAGAGTAATGTTGTTGTGAGTACTTGAAACAACCTTGACATGTGCCTTGGATTGTTGAGCATGTCCCGTGATTCATTTTTAGACTATATCTTCTAATGGACGTACGACATATCACTTTCATTTATTTTGAATAGATGTTGAATGTGTTCATTGTTAATAAAATTTCAGGAACCTTTCTTATCACAAACTAAGCGGAACCATCTCACCTGACCTCGGGAAGTTAGAGCACTTGCAGATTTTGTATGTACAGATATCCGTCACGTGCTATTTTTATTTCTTTGGAGAATTGCAAAAAGGTGCCCTATAATATGACACTTATGCAAAAGAGTGTTGTGTTATTTGTTAATGGCAAAAATGTGTTCTGTTTGCATTTTTTTTGCCAAATGTGTGTATTTTTATGAAAATGATGAAATTACCCCTGAAATTAAAAAAAAATGTAAAATAAATATTTTAAAAGTTTTTCTGTTCATATCTTTCAGATAAAATTGTAAGCACCTTTTTGCCATTAACAAACAACACGACACTATTTTGCCTTTTTGCAATTTTCTCTTAATTCTTTGGTAGCTTATGCATGCTCACTAAAATATGTGATGCCACGGATAATGTTACATGTATTGCAGAGTTCTACATAGTAACAACTTGTATGGCCCGATTCCTTTAGCATTGGGGAATTGCACGGAGTTGGAGGCACTGTAAGTACCACTTTCAGTTTTCGAAACAAGATGTGCTCATTCTCTGTCAGCAGGATACATACGTTCAAGTTTACTTTTTGCTAATGTGTTTATTTTACTTATAGTGGAGCGGATTCATAATTTATCCTAGGTTCCGTGAGCTTTCCACATTTCTTAAGCCATAAACCGGTTTTGAATTGTGCTGACATTACAGTATTCTTCGACAGATACTTGCAGGGTAACTACTTAGGAGATCCTATCCCGAGTGAATTGGGAAACATTTCAAGCCTTCAACATTTGTGAGTTCTCTTAAATTCTTAATCCATTGATGGTATTTCTTGTGTGCTTTACACGAACTTTAGAGATGGTAAGAAATAATTAAATGCTGTTGGGTGCTTTAGGGATATATCAAGTAACTCTCTGCAAGGATTTATCCCTCCGTCACTTGGGAAGTTAACAAAACTCATTTCCTTGTAAGTAGCTCTTTTACAATTTATTTCAGCGAGTGGTTGTGCATCTTTATTGTATTTACGTATGATAGGAACCTAATCTTCATCGGTGTCATTAAACATATTGAAGCAACGTGTCTACAAATTTTCTGTCTGGCTCAATACCATCTGATGGCGTGCTTGCCAATTTTGAGGAAAGCTCGTAAGTACCCCATCTTCTGTAAATGATGTCGGGAAAATCTATCCATTTCAAGCCAATAGAGAACTTTCCGGTACTAAGATATTGAACTCATGCGGTGCCATGCAGCTTTATCGGAAATCTTAAACTGTGCGGGAAGCAAATCGGGATGTCATGTGACAGCGGAGGGCCTACAAAAGACGCCCAACCCCCCTCGGCTGGTAAGCCCATTCGGATAAATTATTCAATGTTTCATTCCTGCCATAGTAAAAATCAATATCTTGTTAATTTTAGGGGAAATGTCAGATACCTCCCCCTACGTATTTTCACTTAAACTCTCCTTAACGCATTTTCTATGCCCCCTAAGTTTCAAAAGTTTCACGTTACCC
>JAOWBG010127656.1:0-10804 GCA_028566255.1 Geranium maculatum
TAAAATAGATATGCAGCCTGTTTATTCATTGACGACTGATTTTCATCGTCTCCGATTCCATTTTTTAGGTTTCGATTTCGTACTTCGCTGCTGATAGTTTGGTACATTCAGCTTCACTTTCCCGGGAATTGAGGTACGTGAGACGAAAATAGTTTCTAGGAACCAAATTTCCCCAGAAAATAAATTTCTTGCTCCTTCTGGGTTCGAGCCGTGTTAATGATATGATTGCTGCTGTTGAATTCAATTCAAGTTTCTATTTTTTTCCTGGAAAGGGGGGCTGTGCCATCAAGAAATCTTTTTGATTGTAAATAAAAAGTATTTTACGTAATTTTGCTATGTACTACTTCGCTTGACTTACATTCGATTAGTTATGCTCTGCGGGTTGGATTCTGAGGAAGATAAAGAAAATGCTTATTTTAAACCATTTTTTAGCAAAAATCCCTAAAATTTAACACACCATCTGTCCTAAAAGTATTATGTTTGTTTTAACAAAAAAAGGATTAATGATGTTAGTGCTTGAGTTTCCTCACACACCCCATGTCCTAACTAACCCATTAATGGGTTATATATTTAACTCATGGAAGTATTTTATTGGTATTTTTTGTGTAACTGAGAAACAATTTAGGAAAGTAGGCAATGGTAGGAGAATTTGATTTTACTTTTAGAATGTTTTTATTGGAATTGAATGGGTTTTAGTCTTCAGGTTTTCTAAGTTCACGAGGGGACACATTTGCTATGTGAATATATTGTTACTTAGATTATGGTAAAGCTTTTCCTAAAAATTGCAACCTTATGATTATACAGACTATTCTGCAAGGTTCATGTTGTGAGTAATTGTGGGTAGAGGTCTCACATACTATTTTCTTATCCTATTTCATGTACGGTAGGAATGAGTTGATTTACCAGTTTTCTGTTTATGTACCTTTAGTAAGTTGATTAGTTGCTGCCCTTTTGTGAATTGTTGTACTTATATACGGCTACTCTAAAATGTTTGGTTGAAGCAAACACTGGATTTTATTAACACCTTGAGAATGTATGTGTGTCGTATCTATTTCTGTTAGTCTATTTTGTTTTGGCTCAAATGGAAACTAAAGCATGAGAGGGGCATGCCTTAAATACGCCTTTGCTTTTCTTGGTGAGAAATGTTGACAAACTGACTCATGTGGCCTTTGATTTTATCATCTGAATGAGTTTGTTTACTATTATGCTAAGTGGCATGATAGTATAACCTACTTTCAAATTGAATTGTTGTTTTTCCACATGGTTAACATGTTGACACTTGCATATCTAGATGGTGAAATCTCTCCCAATAGAAATGGAGGTCATGACTTGTGAGATTAATGGTTTCCCCATTATTGGGCTTAGAGGATACAATGAGTGTTTTTTTTATTGAATGCCATTTATCAGTTTCCTCGTACCTGTCTCGCTTACTTCTTTACTAGTTAATTGAGTTAAATGCTACATTTGTTGCATGTTGCAGATGAAACATTCATCAGATAACCCATCAATGGATCTTCGTAAGTCTCTCTTTAATCTCTTATATCTTTTATTTGTCGACTTATAATCAATACGAACCTGTGTAAAATGCATGCAATTTACACCCTTGCATGTCATTGCCAAAATCATACCCCCATTGCCTCCATTGTTTTATTGGTCCTAGCATTTACCTTTCACTCCTCTGATGTTCTCCTACATGATTTTGTTTCCTGAGAAGAGCAAGCAGCAAAAGGTTCAGAGGTTTTTGTCGGTGGCTTACCCATCACTATAACTGAAACTAAGATTCGTGAGGTTTGTCTTCTATCTTCATGGACATGTTTTTATTTGTTCAACTGTCTTGTTGCATTCTTAAATTCCAAGAGTTTCAATCAAGCTATGTCTGTAGCTACAACTTTTCTGTTTGGAACTGTCTGAACATTTGATCTAGGCCTAGCCCCTATTCTTCTGAGTTCTTTTATATCAAATCCGGAATAGGTAGAGCTGTCAATGCTACATGTTGGTGTTCTGTGGAGTGAAAGTTTGAGGACTGAAGTTCTCTCCTCATGAACACTTAATTATGCAAAACTTGAGGTTGAAGGATATGAAGCATGCTTAAGAGTGGTATTAATAGAAAGTTAATCATGCGTATTTAAGGAAACTGGATGGAAGACCATTTATATAAACTTTTTTTAATCTCTAAATAAAACTATTTGCAGGAAAAATAGAAATTCTTATTTTCTGAATAATTTAATTCTGTTAACTCCTTTAGCATATTCACTATTTCCTGGTTGAGTTCACCGAGTGTAATCAATGAAATTCATAAATGGTTTGGTTCACATGGTGTATTCATGTTATTCTATCTACTCAACATGGTCTTCTCGTTGTTAACTAGTTGTTGTTGCTTTTCCTTCTAGATATTTTCTTCCTGTGGCGAAATAGTAGAATTGCGCTTAATCAAGGACATCACTGGAAAGCCTAAGGTTTTCTTTCATATGACTTCAACCTTTCGTCTGGCCTTCCATATTATTCCTTATCCCCTCCCCTCTGCCTCTCTCTGGTGTTTTCTTACTAAGTTACTGTTGAGCTCATGTACTTCTTTGCTTCAGGGGTATTGCTTTGTGCGTTTCTCAATGAAAGAAGCTGCTACCAGAGCCATCAAGGAAAAATCAGGATTTGTGGTAATTATTAAATGCTGGACAGATAATCTTGAGATTACAACTTGTTATTTTCATGTTTAAATTGAAATCAACTGGAGCTTACTATGATTTCAGTGTTGTTCTTTTGTTAATAAAACTAAATAAGACTGTCTTTGTGGGCGTAGTGGGTATAAGTAATATTAGAAGTGTTGGTATATTGTGAGTCTTTGTACGATTAAGAAAGTATCTATCTCTCTTTGCTCTTCTGGTGGTGCTAAAGGAGTATTATGGTATGGAATACAGAGGGTTCTTGACATGAATGTTTCCAAGACAGACTGTTTCTGCATATCTGTAACTATTACTATCATGAATACGGATGGATAGAATACATTCTGGGTATTCTTAGATAATCCCATCCGATGCATAGTAAATGATGTTGCAGTTAATCCTGTCAATCCTTTCAACGCTTCTAAGATCAGTCTTGTTGATAAACATGTGTGAACCCACTATTTTATGTTCTAGAAGTTATTTTATCTCTAACAAATGCTACTAAACCACCAACAATCAATGTTATGAATACAACTGATGCTTAAAAGCTGGAACAAGTATATATTTGCCCTATCAGGTTTATGTTACAACTCACAAGCTAGCTTAACCTTGTAGGTATAACGTGAACCAGCCAAGATATAGGCTAATATCCCGAACTCGTGAAAAAGTTAATGTTATCATTATGGAATCATCCATCTCATTCCGAAATTCCCAGATACTTGGGTAATAGTGCTTATGTATTCCCAATTACATTGTTTTTTAAAATGTTTTTACAATACATGCAACTTGTAATTAGACACCAATGGCCTAAAAGAAGTTAGACATCTTCTTTGATGCTTTCCATCTCTTATAGTCAGTCAAAAGCCCAATTGAGGTGTGCCTAGCCCTAAAGTCACGTGGTTGAGCTGCATTCTTTGTGAAGCCTGGCCACATCTATGAAGCTCCAAATAAACCCCAGCTCATGGGCTTTTTCATTAAGACTCATTTTAACTTAAAATGTACCCTATTTTAGTGAATAGTACTTTTAAAAAGTTGCTTGAACTTTCAATCTATACGTGCTACACAATTTCAATTTGAAAATGAAGTTTCCTATAATGGAAAGTTCACACTAAGTGGAATAGACTTCATGAATAAACTGTGAAATGATTTATTTTATATAAATTATAATCGAGTCTTGAAGTGGATATTTCAATAAGTGGTATAATTGGTCCTGTTTCATAGAGCAATACAGATCAAAGCACTAAATGACTTATTGGATAGTGGAAAGTGAATCTAATGTTGATGATGCCTTGGTGTCTATGAATGCTAGAACTCCAGGGGTTGGAGATCCTATATATTCTTGTAGATGGTTAAGAGAACAAGACCCCACTTGCCCCCAACATCTACTAAAGTAACCACCCAAACAAGTTCAAGAATGCTTCAAATTTGAGTTGAGTCCAATGAAGATGAATGAAATGAAGACTGCTCATTATATAAGGAAGATGACACTTATGATTCTGATTGTGACACTCCCTCTCTTCATAGCGGTGATTATCATCATGGTTATAAGATGTAGATGCCAAATTGGTCTTCCCCTATCACCAGAGTTCTTACAGTTGTGCTAGTTAGTATGTAGTTAATTTGTTTTCTTATGGACAGAAGAGTTGTTAAAGATAATGTTGCATTCTGTTAATGGTATTACTCTATGATTTGTGGTGCTATTCTCTGGTATTTTTGTGTTACTCTTGTTATTATTTGAAGAAAAAAATGAAATTGTTCATGTCATGGATATTTTTAAAAAGTGTTTTTCTTCAATGAAGTACACACTTTATACTGCTCTCTGTGCTTAAGATCAGGAGGATGTTTGTGCCTTGAGTGTGCTTTGAGCCTTTTAATAACATTTAAGTATTTCTCTGGGCCTCAGTTAGAAGGGAGGAAGATTGGAGTTCTGCCATCAACAGAGCAATATTCTTTGTTTTTTGGGAACATTCGCAAAGGTCAGTTTGTTTTAATCTTTTGGTTATTGTGTGATCACTTCCATCATTTTTCACAATCCAACGACTATGGTACGGCTTATATAAACCTACACTTCTTTCATCTTAGGTGAAAATTAAAGTTTTCCGAGTGAAAAATGACAAGTACAAATTGCTTATTCAAATGACTAATTGTACTCTATTGGCCACATCTTTCTCAAATCTTGTAATTCATGCTTAATCTTCTTGTTTGACATGTTTGAGCTCCCCATTTATCTTTCAGATTGGACTGCAGATGATTTTTCTAAATTGGTCCACCAGGTATTTGTAGTTACTGATGTTTTATGAACAAAAAAAGTCTATTATTGTGCATAGGGCTTGATTTGTGTTAACCTTACTATGTAGGCTTTCCAAGATGTTGTTTCTGTTGTTCTTGCAATGTCCTCCAAGTGCGAAGACGACTCTCTCTCTCAAAAGTCAAAAAATCGAGGATTTGCCTTTGTGAAGTTTGCCTCACATGCTGTAAGTCAATCTTGCTTTTAATCTGATTGCTATTTTGTTTATGAATTCATATGCCTTCTCATTCACAATGGCATGCACTTTATGACTTACCTCTGAAATCTCAACTCATACAGGATAAACGCTCAGGTTGAAGGTTTATTGGTTCCAAGATTCGTTTAAACTTAGAATACGTTAATCAGTTAAAAATAATATCCAATAATATGTGACATAGTTGAAACTTTGTTTCAATTTATGCCAAAATATCCAAGTGAAACTACCACCTATGATTAGAAAACAAAAAGTCATCTTACAATATAAATATATAATGCCTTCAAAATGTCGTATCTTTGTTGAGGTTTCATCCTTGCATTCTCTATATGGATTATTTATATGTTCCCACACACTCAAAAGAACTGTCCTCGATTACAAATATGCGTGTTGTTGTAACTGGACCCTGTGACTTCCAACATTCCCATGTCCAGTTAACTTACTAAAATATTCACCAATAGCCATATCAAAATCTCACAATTCACTAATTTGTGGTTGAACCCTTTTAGAAATGTTACAATTAACTATTAAGCTGAAGGCCTAATCTAGTTTTTTATGCATTTCCCCTTCTCAAACCTAGCATCATCTTCTTTTCTATGCATTTCAGTATTCAAATCCGTGTATCTCTGGCTCATCTTGTTTTCTTTTGTCCCTTGCAACATGCCAACATCACCCATTCTTTCTGTACTGCTATTAGCTCTCTTTGTTTTCATTCTATCAGTTCTTTATTATTCATTTATTCATCCCTGCTCTGTATTTGATTTAAGCAAATATCTTTGATGCGCTTATTGGTTCATCACTCTCCAGAATTAAATATATCATTTCCACTCTGAGCAACTTCCTTTTTTTCATATTGTTGTATTATTTACTCTTGATCAGTGTTACATTCTCATGTGTTACTCTGATTTCTGTTACGTTCTTTTTTCATATTATTATATTATTTACTCTTGATGAGTGTTACATTCTCATTTGTTACTATTTTTTCTGTTACATTTCAAATAGTCTTCAGCTTTCATCACTCACCAGAATTAAATGTGCCATTTCCACTCAGTAAATTCCTTTATTTTTTTACATTTCATTAAATTATTTACTCTTAATCAGTGTTACATTTCAAATAGTCTTCAGCTTAAATATAGAAGTATCATTTGACCACATTATTTTTTGTCTATAAAGAGGAGAAGTTACCTATAGTATTGCTCGAATTCTTTCTCGGTACCCCTCTGCCAAAGATCTATTGACTAGTTCGTAATCTTACTAGCTACTTCTGCATAGAACCATGCTTTTTTATGTCAAATGATGAGTGGTATATTTAAAACTTCAAACTTGAGGAATGGAAATGTGGGAATGATATAAGTTTTGACAACTGTATCTCATTGGAGATTCCATGACCGAGATAACCAATTACTTGTGAAATCAAAACATGGCAACAGAGATATCAGCAATTATACAACTTACACCGAAAAATAACAGAATTGATAAAAAATATTAAAAAAATAAAACATATATTGAATTTCTTCAACTTACGTGGACTACAAATTGCGAGCTCTGATGCCTGCATGTGTCTGCATATTATTCACTACTCCTTATCAATTTAAACTTCATTTTTTCAATACGAAATTTATGGTAATCATCAATGATCGTCACTAAACTATTAGAGCTATAATCTTCCTTCTCAGCTTTTAGGAATCTGGCCAAATCATACCTTTAATATCTTTTAAGAAATTAATCCCACAAAAAAATTCTGAATCACAGGCTGCTTCACGTGCATATCGGGTTGGTTCCAAAGCAGATTTTATGCTTGGTGGTAATTGGCATCCAAGTGTGGAGTGGGCTCAAGAGGATCCTGAAGTTGACCCTGAAGAATCTGCTAAGGTGGTCATATCATTTGATTGCACCTTTATGCAAGTTCACTGTATCTATTTGTTCTTTACTTTGTCATCTTTATTGTGTTTCAGGTAAAGGTTGCGTTTGTCAGAAACCTCCCTGTGGATGCTGATGAAGACTACTTGAGAAAACTATTTGAGCCATTTGGGAAGGTATGAGAGTTTGATAGAATATTCTGATTTACAGTTGTTTCGTGAAATGTATTAAAAGTCATTGTATTCACATTTTGTCAGGTGGAAAAAGTGGTTTTATCAAAGAAGATTCGCTCTTCAGTTGGGTTTGTTCATTTTGACAAACGCTCAGTAAGTTTTATTTGAGACTGCTTATTTATGAGAAAATAATGACTAGTTCGCTCTGGAATTCATCACCTTGATATTTCAAAATATCACTTTTGCTCAGTTTTGTGCTGCCTTTTCAATAATGGGTCCCTTTGCATGTAGGACCTAGACCATGCAGTTGCAGAAATGAATGAAAAGACAATTCAAGGACCTAAAAGAGGCCCTGAAATCAAGATTGAGGTGATACACAATCTTAAAAGCGCCTATTGTCTTCTCTTTTTCTTACTGAATTTGTATATACATATCACTCTGTGAATCTGTGATAGAGGATCAACGTCATTGTTTGGCTGTAAAGTGATGTAGTAATATTTCTGCCAACAGGTGGAAGTTGCAAAGCCTATGGACAAGGCAAAAAAACGGACTCGTGATGAATCTCAAAAGAAACCGACCAGCAATCCTTACAATTTTTCTGGTGGTAACAATTCTAAAGCTCTGAAACTGGAGCCCCAAGCAAAGGTTGAGATCTGCATTTCTTACATTTTGTTTCAGGATCCTTATTTTTGGATCTGAGAAATTATGTCTGTTCTTAATCATGATGTCTTATGGTGCCTATGTGCTGGTTTGGCAATTTTAAATTAATTGGTAACATTTCCAGAGAATCATTGGATTATGTTTCTGAGATTGTTTTGGTATTCAAGTGTATATCATAAACATATAGTTTATTTGGTGTCTATTTATGATGATCAAAATTTTGACATTTTAATTAAGGTAAACTATGCAAGAATATTATTGCGGTAGGTCCATACCAGATTGATATCTTAGTTTTAATATACTCTTATCATGATTACCGAAGCCTTTTAGTTTCACGAAAGCCAAATACTGCCTGTTGATGAAAGCCTTGAGCAACAAGCATTTCTTTCTTTCATCAGTGCCATCTGTATGAAATTGTTCCCTGGGAATCCATTTGTTACTAATTCCATATTTTGTTCAGTCAGGAGGTACAAAATGTCACGTAACATTGCTCTGAAAGAGCATTTTTTCCCCATAAGCCATGGCATCACTAGAGTTGTACCATAGGAAGTCTAAAACAATCTTTGTAACTGAACCTGTGGTTCAGAAATTGTTGATGCCTTGGTGTGTGAATATGCATCCATACTTACGAAAGTTTCATTTCCCTCTACAAGCTTGTAAAATATTTATGTGTTATTCAGGAAGTTCATGCTGTCGATCCGTTTGAAGCAGCTATCATCTTATTACCTGTAGCTGTTAAAGAACGTTTGCTCCGGATCTTGCGACTTGGTGTTGCTTCCCGATTTGACGTGAGTTACAACATTTTAAGCAATTTACAGTTTAGAAACTTGTATGAGCAATTCACATCCAAGATAACATTTTACCTTGTTTTAGGATTTTCACGACTTGTAATAGCAAATAAAGTCTTTTAATCTTTGCTAAATTAGGTTGGACATTATGCAATCCCAAGACTTGCTAGAAATTGAGCGGGACACCATCACAGTCAATTGTTATGCACAGTAATTATTTGTAAGGGGTGCTTAATTTATATTTATGGTTGTGTAGTTTGACATCCAATTTTTAACCAGCCTCAGCGACCTATCCGAGTCGGCTGCCATATCTGTCCTTGATCAGGTCCGCATGCATCTCCTTTCCTTCTATGGCTTCAATCTTAATCCTGTTATTAATTTGGATACTATTTCTAACTTTTCAAAGAACATGGGTACATTTATTTTCAACCTTGCCACAATTTTCTTCGCAGTTCTTGATTTCGGGAGCAGATAAATATGACAAGAGAGCATTCCTCGCTGGGTTGGTATCCAAGGTACGTATCCGGCCTGGCATCATGTCATTTGGACTCGTGTAGATTTAAATGGAAGTCGATGCCTTAATTCTCTTAATTCGAAAATGATTTTATTTTCTCTGTGGCACACAGTATAAGGTAGACAAAGTGTTATTGAGTCCAAAATTCTCACACTTGTCAAGATCCGGGGACATAGTCATCAGGGATCCAGTGCTAACCAACCTGGTCAATAGAGCTCGATTGCCAGCTACCGATTCTGTTGTATCTGTTGCAGGCCGAGTAGCTCCCAGGTATGTTTTGAATATTTTTATGGGCAAATGGCAAGAGGGCTGTGTATTTTGTTAATGGCAAAAAGATGCACTGAACTTTGATCTTTTGTGCAAAATGTGTGTACATGACGAAATTGCTTTACCATTAAGAATGTTATTTTTAAATAAATATTTTAAAGTTTTTTCTGAAAATATCTTTTAACTAAAATTTGTATAATCAGATTTTGTAATTTAATTTTTGTAGTAAAATTATTTTATAAAATCTTAAATCTTAATTTTATGGGCAATTTTGTCATTTTTGTACAAGCACACATTTTGCACAAAAAATCAAAATTCAGATCACATTTCTGTCATTAACAAAGTACACAACACTCTTGTAAAATGTGATAGTATACAAGTTTTTGTCATTCCCCTATTTTTATTTTACAGTTTTGTACCGATTTTGGGGCTTTGGGCTTTTTCCTTCTCTGATGAATATCATTATATTCTGGTCTACAAAGGTACGCCGTTTATACCAATTCCCCGGTACTTCCACGCTATCCATCAGAACTGGATCATCGTATACCCCACGAAATCGATGCTCGAAGAATGGAAGAAACAAGTCCTGCACATGCTTTCCAACACGGTTCCCCTGTGAGTTACCGCAGAATCGGGATAGATTCTCACCTCAGCCCTCCTGCCGCCAGACAACCTGTGTCTTCCCCGGGTTACGTCCGCAGACAACAACCCGTTCCTTCCATGATATATGACAGAGCTGCACTGGATCCTCACGCTGATCGACATCCAGCTCCTTCAACGAGTTACGGAAGAGTTGGATTGGATTCTTACCCAGCACCGTCTGCTGCAAGCCAACCCGCCCGTACTCAACAACAGCTCAGGTTTGATCCTTTTACTGGGGAGCCTTACAAATTCGATCCCTTCACTGGAGAGCCAATACAGCACTAGGGTCTTTGTTTGTAGTGCAGATCAGTTTTTAATGAGTTCAATGAATCACTCTCCTTCCCATTGTGTGAATGGATTGGAGCAGATAGAGGGAAATGTTATTTAATTGTGAAACGGCCAGCCGAACATATGTACTCGTTCTTTATTTTAGTTTAAAGAATTGTCTCAGCTGAACTTGATGATTCTACTACCCATCACTCCTAAATATTTCATCGTACTAAATCGGGTTGTTTTTATTTCCGATCTGAAGGATAATTCTACTAGCAATAAGCAGAACATTATTTGTACCAATGCTTGATTGACCAAATGAGTCCAAGAGACATGAGTTTGAGTTTCGTCGCTGTATTTATTTATCTTAAATTTATTCTCGTCTAATTTTTGTTGGGTTTTTCTCTTGTAACATTTCTTAAGATATGAGCCAAGTATCAATATTAAATATCTTACATAAGGGCTGTAT